>JAVTVY010043592.1:0-20549 GCA_036873755.1 Hanleya hanleyi | reverse complement strand
TTTGGGCATCATGCCGAATCTCCCTTTTCTACCATACTTTCTCTCCTCAGTATCTTCACTATATGATTCCGTAATAGATTTGGCAAAGTCAACAAAGATCATCGGTACATCAGTCTGAAGCCCCACTACTTGGTGGAATTGATCCCCCCCCCCCCCTCCCCTCCAAGACAAACTTCCAAATTGACTCACATGTCGAAACAATCGTATTTCGGGCACAAGTAGTTTGTTCGCGAAGCCTTTGAAAATGCGACGACCATGTGAAACGATTATTCCTCCAGTGATCCGAGTCAAGCCACCCTCGACCATCTCCGGCTTCGGACCCAGATCTTTCCCAGAGAGATGCAATACGTGTACAAAAGGAAAGGATAGAATGGTCTGGATACGGATCTCATCATTATGTTTGGGCGCTGAAATCTCCCGTCCCTTAAAACAGATTTCCGAATCCTGGTAAGAAAGGAAAGAAAAAGTTTCAGCAGAAAGGTGGATTGCTCGCGTTCATATCGGATCCTGGGTTGTACCCGACATCAAAACGTTGAACACGTTTGACCGACAAGATTCAGTCAATAGTGAGGAAATTCTGCAGTACAATCGGGCGCTATACCAGCCCTCATCGGCCCCAGTTCCGCAGTGGGTCGAAGACGAACAACTCTTGAAAAGCGTGTCCGTTACGTTCAGAGGAAGGCTGAGTTACTGTTACAGCGGGTGAAAGACACTCCAAGTGAGTATTGGTTGGAACGAGCGAGGTAAACTCCTCTTCCAGAACCCCGTGATCCATTACACCTACATGATGCTTCAACGCTAACAAACCCACAAAGCATGACAGGATTTGCGCAGTTGACGGAAAGTCCTCAGCGATGGGTCTACCTCATACCTTACGAGAGCGAGACCTAATTTTCCTATTACCCCAAAAGCCTCCTTGCGTTCTCGTCGGATATGCACGATCTTTTGGCAAATCAGACGAGAGCACGATACCAGGCCAATAGTAAGAGTCTATTCGCGGTCCAGTTGATCCTGGGAGCTAGCGAGAGCTTTAGCGTTTGGAAGACATTGCAGCAGCCGTTGGGACTGTCATTACGATACTACGTCAGACCTGCCTTCGAGCGGACAAAGACCATGATGAAGTGAATGTGAGCTTGTATGAGCTTTGCCTTTACTCGGACGTGATGGACACAAACATCGTCGGGGGCAGCTGTCTCTCTGCTACGCGTCTGTCCGGTGACATGCCGATACGGGTATCGAGTCACAAAACCTGCCAATATATCTACCAGACCGACATACGCACCATTAAAATCACTATACGAGATGACACCGGACGACAGCTCACATTTGAAGGTGGAAAAGTGGTGCATTCGCTTCATTTTCAACAGGCCCGCCCCTAAAACTTTGCGAGATACCAGTGCGAAGGGCACAGCTATGTGGGTTATTACACCAAACAAGCCAAACAACCCACGTCTTTAGTGGCACTCGCCTTAAACGAGGCCACGGACTCGGGAGTATCGTCAAAACTTTTCGCTCGCATTCAAATCGATCGGGGAATCAGACTTCCAGTATGGTATGTCAGCCCTCAATGATGTATTCAGCGGCGTCAAAGAAGCATGAGGCATCTTGGTCGCCAAAGCTCAAGATCCGCGACCCCGAAACACAGCTCCAGTCGACCTATGAACACGACGATGACAGACATCTTTGGGTAACATGGCCTTCATCCATCCAGACTAAGATTGTGCCCCTTTACCAAAAGCGAATTTGTGAACCTTACCGAAAAGTAGTATAGAAAGCGCAACTTTGTAGCACCCTGACTTCCGGTATAAATAGTGGTGCCTTCGCCTAGGCGACGTCACGCCCGGTGCGGGATCACCTCTGACCCAGGGTCAAATTCGGTACTGGGACACTTCCGGTGGACATTCGCATTTGGCAGGTGACACGTCTGGACATGTCTAGCTCCTTAGGCAGCGAGAGAGGGAATGTCCTTTTTGGACGGGCCTGATTTTTTCCCCGCCGATGTGGACAGGTGTGATTCCTTTACACTTCTCGGATTTTTTCTTGGAAGCCCCAATACGAATACGTGTCTATAAGAGCATTATGTAAATATACCAAAGCGGTTCCCCCCATCTTGTGTATGATGTGTTGGAGGGGATAATAAAATATGTAATAGGCTATATGCTTGTTGCTGATTCTCTCTCTCTCTTTCTCTCTACTGATGTGTCATACATACCCAGTCGACACCTTTGAACATGGAAACACGGGTATAATCGAAGTAAGCTACCCTCAGCCGGACATTAGCAATGGGAGGGATTTAAGTGATAGTGCGAAAGTACAACAGTACAATTGGCGCCTCAGCAGTACATCACGATGATGGCTCAATACAGAATAATACTGCACACCCCAACTGAACCAACCCCTCCATCAGTCGCACAGCCGCCACAATTCTTCCCACATTGACAGTCGCCGTTATCGTCAAAGAAACTTTATTCCTGGGCGAATTCTTCCCAAGCGACTAAATTATAGAGTTAGGAACACTATTTTTCCACGGGCAGTGTGCGGATAACCCCTTCTGGGTCAAATCGACAAGGTATTTTTGGATATAGACGTGACGGACCCAAAGAATTTGGGTCATATTCCATTTTGACCCAAATATTTTGGCTCCCTTTGACCCACCCATATTGGGTATGTCAAGTCTATACCCAGCATTTCTGACAGTGTAGCCATGCAAATGAACGGATAGCACAGCCGCTAGAATCAGACTTTCCTAATCATAGCTCACCCTCAACGGCAATACGGCGCTGCTCGATGGGAGCATATTGTGGAAGACATCGGACGAGGACTCGTTGAATACGATCACGTAGCCCTCGATGTCATCAAGTACCTGCCAGAGAACTTGTCCTCGGAGTCTGGCTGTTGAAATTGGGCCACCTCGTCTGCCCTCGTGCGTGACACATGGTTCCCATACGTTGGGGTGGTAAAGGGATTGACCTCCGTGGGCTCTTCAATCCTCATGGTTTGGTGGATGGTGCCTCCGTGGGATCAGCCATCGTAGTTTGAGAATCAGAAATCATCAAGCATGCATGCCGCACATGGTGTCGTATGGGTCTTCAATGCATGGTTCGTTTGTGACGTCTCGGCTGACTCCGGTGTTTGACAACAATCATCACATTCCTCCGGCGCTACCCTATGGAATGATACACGCAGGCGATTAAATGTCTCCACGCAGATCTTACAATATATCGTGGGTGGTGACGTCGTATATGCAGGACTCATGGCGTCTTAAATCCTGAAGACATGACGTGTGGGTGGAAAAGGTGAACATCGCGGCATGGTGGTTGACAGAGTGTCTGACGAAACGTCTAGTACCAGTATGTTCGTTTTTATAACGCTAGCTAGCGACCACTGGTCCAAACCTGATCAAGATGGCGGAGCACGTGGGTATCTAGTATCTCTATACAACTAAAGGAATAAAGGAAAAGTTAACTTACCGGTATGCAATAGGGAAATGAGTTAAAAAGTTTTGTCTGAATGAAAACGATTTGCAGAAATGGTATGGTAAATTCGTAGTCTGTAACATGGGGTGCCGAAACCAGCAGTATTTATAAGAATATATCGGTCATTCGCCTTAAAGGCATTTAGTCCGGGATGTTAGGGCATAAAAGGGATTGTTTGGTTCAGATTCTTCCAAAAGCACCAAATTTGGCCCTTATGTCGCCCATACAATACCGTTTCGATTTTTGACGGGCGCCAAGGTAGTCGCCCTCGGGGGCCGCCATATTGGCGAAATTCAATATGGCCACCACCCGGGTTAGAGTTCAATCGTATTTAAAAAAACAAAATGGCTAGAATCATGAATAATACAACTTTTTATTGGTTTTCGGTGTCGGGGAATCTGATTCTGATCTTATTTCAACGATTTGAGGTCAAGGTCACCCTGAAGGTCATTATGGGATCAAATTCCTCATTTTTAGTGGTTTTTAGTCGAGATATACAAACTACCTCATTTTATCAATTTTCGGGGTTGAGGTTCACGATAGAACTCACCTGAACCAGAGGTCAATTATAGGAAACACCAAAAGAGCTAGAACCACAAATAATACCATAGGGCTTTGTGGTATCAGAGAATTAGATTCTGACCTTATTTTGACGATGTTATTAAAATACTTCGGAGATGACATCTGCTGACAAAATGCTATAACTATGCCGCTACGTGCATTTAATTGTTCAAAATACAACACGAAGACCGCTTTAGCAACACTATACCAATGCTTACTTTCACTATACCTATGCCTTCTGGCTTGCGCTCTATGATGCCAGCAATAAGTAATACTTGTCATCACGGCCCTTGCTATTAACGCACCCGCCTTCGCATTCGCAGAGGGTCATGTATCGGACATCGGCACAGTTGCATTTGCACCTTCCCGTGCATGCCTTGAGTCAGCCGCAGTGCATGAGAATGGCATATGCCATAGAAGTGTCGCTGAGAGTGGTCCATAGCGGTTGACATGTACTGGTGCAATCTTTGTGCCAGCTCCACTCACTGAAATCAGGGATTTCCTGCTGGAGTGAAGTGACCTGACTGCAGTAGAAACTCGCTTGCAGTAGCGCTCGCTTCACATGCTGCAACAGCGCGGCTTGGGAGATGGGATGTTTTCCAGCGATCTGCTTGCAGTGGTGAAGATGTGATGCTTGGCCTCATTGACACCGGCTGCACCACTTACCTTGATGTACATTAGTACAATGAAACGTTATATAAGCTCCATATGCACGCACTCGAGAGTGTCAGGATCGTGTGTGAGAGCCACTAGTGTGTCAGTGAGGTCCGATATGCTTGTACAGACTGTCCAGGTGGTCTTTTTGCCACATCCAAGAAACTGTGAAGTCGTCTTGCACGCCGTTAAGCTGTGAAAGAGGGGTAGTGCCAAGACATTTGACGGACCAAGATCGGAAAAGATGGTTTGGACTGGAATGCCACAATACTTTTTCCGGTACCGGTACCCCTAAAATCCCGATGGATGAATGGATCAGCGGCTTCTTAAAACAATGAGAACAAAAAGGAGCCGTTCTCATTCATCAGCACACAGATCTTCAAGACTGACATGGGCGGAAAGGTCCTCCTGTGTACCCGTTTTGAGTCCGTGTTCTTCAACAGGCGTTGTGACCTCACAATATTTCAACCGTGTAACCTTTCAGAGGCGGACACCAGGGTCCTCCTGCACAGAGGAGGGTCATACAACAGCCTATTTTCGCACGATGGACAGCGAGGTCCGGTCTTTGAAGACCCTCGGTCTATCGGAACTCTTGGTGGGCTTCTGTACTGGAAAAAAATATTGTGACATTCCAGTCCATACCATTTGTTCCGATCTCGGTCCGTCAAAATCCTTGGCACTACCCCTCTTCCACAGCCTTACTGGGTGCGACCCGACTTCACAGTTTCTTGAAAGCGCAAGCCAAGGTATAGGTATTAATAATCATTGGTATATTGTTGCTAAAGCGGTCTTTGTATTGTATTTCGAACATTTAAATACACACAGCGGCATAATAGCGGCATAGTTATAGCATTTTTTTCAGCAGATGTCATCTCCGAAGTATTTTAATGAAACTTGTTCCTGAATAATCTTCGTTCAATTGTTCTTAGTGGTAACTGTTGATCTTTGACCGTTGACCCCAAAATGCGGTGACCTCAAATCTTCAAAATAAGATCAGAATCGGATTCTCCGAATTAATGCCACAAACCCCTATGGTATTATTTGTGATCTTTTGCTGTTTTATCTACAACTCACCTCTGGTTCGGATGACCTCTATCGCGACTCTCAAATGAAATATTGCCCTGAATCGCCAAAATAAGGCCCGATTCGGGTTACTCAACCCCGGAAACCAGTAGAATGAGGCAGTTTATATATCCTGCCCCAAAACCACTGATAATAGCGAATTTGTCCCCAAAATGACCTTTATGGTGACCTAGAAGGGTGATCTTGACCTCAAATCGTTGAAATAAGATCACAATCAGATTCCCCGACCCCCAAAACCACTCAAAAGTGTTATTATTCATATTTCTAGCCCTTTTAGTTATTTAACTACGATTGCCCTCTGACTCGGGTGGCGACCATATTGAATTTCGCCAATATGGCGGCCCCAGGGGTCGCCCGTCTTGGCGCCCGTCAAAAATCGAAATAGTATGGTATGGGCGACATATGGGCCAAATTTGGTGCTTTTGGAAGAATGTGAACCAAAAAATCCCTAACAGCTAGCCCTGACAAATTGTTCAATTAGGTTGTTTGGCTTTTTCAATCAGTAAATATAGCCACATTTGCTTTCGGGCTTGGTTATGTATAAACAAGACTAATTGGCATTATGGGTACCGTACGTGACAAATAATTCATATTTCAATGAGTTATTCATATCCTTGCACTGGAGTAATAGCACAAACAATGTTTAGAATAATTTGCATTATTTCTTGAATACAAGAAGATGTGTTTACAATTTAAGTATGGTGTGTATCAGACGTATCGTCGGTTGTTCTTTGTCCAATCAGAAGCCACCATTTGAAAAAGTTCAATCTTCGGTCATGGTCGCTCTTGTCCATTAGACGCATTCTTGACTTCGCTTGTCCAATCAGAAGCCGCTATTTCAGGTCGCTCGTGTCCGTTTGCTCTAAGCGTCTTTGGGCAGTCCAGTATACAGTTACAGTAACATGTCCTGAAACAGTTGTTTTCGCATTTTAACCACATTTTGCAGGGCCTCTTTTGGTGAATGCCCCGTATCCTCTTCTAAGTGACGCTTGGTCGGACCAGACGCTTGTAATTCGTGATAGACCTGTGCATGGGATCGTCCTTCATTTCATGCGGCAGCAGGCTATACTGTTTATAGATCGCCATGGTTAGTTTCCTGATACAGGGGCACATTTGGATGTACGCTGTCCGGCGCCTTCTAGTATGAAAAGGCTCACGCACAATACGATGCCAGAAGGTAGGTTCTTCCTCACTCAGGCCTCCCTGTGATGTAGGCTGACTATCTCAGATTAAGCTCTCCGTATCAGTAGATCAGTAGGTTCCTCTTCCGGTATCAGTCGGTGGACTCTCAGAATAAGCCGGTATAATCACAGCATCTGCTTCAGTGAGCTCCTCGGTGTCTTCATTCTTCTGGTATCGCATCATATCGTAGTGTATGGTGAACGTGCGTTCGCACTCAGGACGCATGTGTTGATGGTTAACGTCGACTTGTGCACATCTTTAGGATACGCTTGCATTTATGGACAGTAACGCCAGCCAACGCCTAGCGTAACACTTCCAACGCCCTGATGAAATAGCTCAGAAGCTCTGATGGGTCTAGATATTTCATGGAATTTACATAAATTCATCGAAATGTAGTGACGCCCGTCAACGTCCGTCATTATGCCTTAACGCCCGTCTCCACGCAAGAACGCCAACGCCCTAACTGAACGCCTTAACGCTTCATCGTAACGCCTTAACGCATCGTCGATCATCAATGGACAGACATCACCGGGCGACAAGTTCCGTCTCCAGCTGCGTCTCCATAAAGGTTTGAAATGCCTCATGCAGGGTTAGCAGATTCTGGGCACGGGTAGTTGTGTTGGTATCCTTTTGGGGTAGTATCTGTTTCTTATGCAGCAGAAGACATATCCGGTTCACCCATTGGATGTCATCTATAAGATGACAACGCATGCGTTGGTGCTGAGTGGCCTCGGGGATCCCACTGTGTCAAAAATAGCATCGACTTGACCGTCGGCTTGGCGTAATGCTTCGGCTAGAATATCCTCGTTGTCGGGTTCAAACTTCAAAGTTTACATCAGGCAACGTGGATTCTGTAGTGTTCATGGTGAAATAAGGAAGACGGTTCGTGTGGGCTATTTATAAGTGTGGACGCTTCTGATATTAATGATGCGTTGAATCAGGTATTTCTTTTTTGTGCGATAGCTATGGCATACATGTGCAGGTCATGTCCGGGTTTTCAACATCGACGTGGTTCTTTCGATTCACATATGAACCAGGTCCTTGTCCAGCAATCTCATATGGGCGACGAGGTCGACATTTGCTGACGTAAAGCCCGTCGTAGTCTGGGTGTCAATGTGTTATGGGCTAAAATCGTGGCTTCCTCTTTCGAATACCCTTCGTGGTGAAACTTGTTTTCTGTGGCCTCCAAAGTTTCGCCCACCTCGGCGTCTATGCTTTGTTTGAAGAAATCCCACCATAACATTGTGTTTACGTTGGGTTAACTCTCTTGTACGGTTTTGGGGTGGTTCTTCGTGGTTGGATGATGAGAGTAATCCTGAGCTGTTTGTATGAAGGGGTCAGGTTGGATAAGGACCAGCTGAATGGCCGGATGGCATGAACGCCGCTGGCTCACAATCTGACTTTGTGCTGATTCTTCGCCGGGTAACAGATGGGTCGTCAATCGTCGATCTTCGTGGGTATGAGCTTTTAAGCCGTACGGACGACTCCTTGCGGCTTGAAACGTCTGCGTGAAATGGTCGATGTTCTGAGGGTAAATTCGACTACCAAACACACGAATTTGTGCCCTGTCGATGGGATTGGAGACCAACACGAAGCACTGGAGTTCAAGGCAATATCTCTGGAAGTCTCCCTTGAAGAAAGAGATTCTGGATCAAATAGATGACGAACAGAGTCCGATGATGGCATCCTTTGGTAAACAATATGTGCATTGTCCTTGACCGCACCCATCAGGTCATCCAGGTCTACCACGTTGGTCTGCTCAGGGATGAAGAAATACGCTTGATCGAAATCCTGAGGAATGCCAGCGACGAAGCTCATGTTCTGTAACCTTGTAGTTTCGTAGAAGGGCTGCCACTGACTTTAGCACCAGACTATAAGAGTATAGCTGATGAGCTCTCCCTCTAAGAATACGATCGCCCAGGACGTCTTGCCACATCCCGTCGGACCACTGACTGCCTTGGTATAGGGATGCTCTACTTCACTTGGTGGACCCATAACGTGACAGTGCTGTCTCTTGTTTATGCATCAGACGAATGAATCTGTGCATGTTGTCGCAACGAGAGTGTCTTCTGGTTACAGATTGACTCTAATGGTTTACAAACGACCTTATGTGACCACTCATTCACTCAGTCAATCACTCACTCACACAGGTAACTCTATCAGGTAGCCAGATCGAACAAGGCCTCCATCTTCCCGAAAGCGCTCCGTTGCACATCGGAAACTCCCCTTTCTCTACTACTCCTGAGTGTGCAGGCGCATATCACTCCCAGTTTGACTCTACTCCACGAGTGCTTCAATATGACATCTCACACGACCCACTTGGACCACGGTGGATCCATCTCTACACTAAAACCTCATTTTTTCTACTGCGCATGCCCAGATTGGCGACATTTCCGCTACACACTCATCCAGTCGGACTCTCCCCGACGAGTGATTTAATATGACACCTCACACGATCCATTCGGACCAATATTGATCCATCGCGACCCTAAAACGTCCATTCATATGCCCTTTCTATTATACTCTGAGGCTGTGCATACGCAGATGGACGGCACTTCCCTTACATACAACTCCGGTCTGACTCTCCCGCACGAATGCTTCACTATGACACCCCATACGACCCAACCGGACCAGTGATGGTCCATCTCGAACCCAAATGTGCACCCAGATCTGCATTCGGTAGCCGAGAGGTCTACGGTGCTTCGCCTCACACCGCTGAACCAGCACGGGTTCGAGCCCAGCTGGTCCATGTGTGGAAGTTTGTCAGCCCGGTGTCGGGCGGTGGTTCTCTCCGGATAGTCCGGCTTCTTCCACCAACCAAACTGACTGTCACCATATGAGTGGAACAACATTGAGTGTGACATTAAGCCAAACTCCCCCCCCCCCCCCCACCCCTGATCTGCCTATGCACTACGCATGCGCAGTCAGAACTTTCCAGTGAATGTCACCCAATGGCTTCGGGACCACTGCCATCGTATTATACATCGTGGGACAGAGAAAACAAGTACACACACCCAAAAGTAAAATCCACAAGAAAAGAAAAAATACCATCCCTACCCCAGTACTCCAACACATTCATTCCTAGGGATGTCAATTGACATTGAAGTAACTGAAGGAGATCTTTGGTCTTATTTAGGGTGCAGATAACTCTCGCTGGGCCGTCATGTGACCAGAATTGACCTTTGACCCCTGTGCACCATTTGTGCGCATGCGCAGGGGCCAAAGGTCACTTCCAGTCAAGTGACGACTCGGCAATTGTTATCTGCCCCTAAATGAGACCAAAGATCACCTTTTACTACTACTCTTGTCTACATTCGGTACCCATTTGAATGCAGTCCCTTGTAAAATAAAAGTACTGTACCATTGTACTGGCCAAAACACCATGCTTGTATCATGGTTACCATGGTATGATCATTGTTTACCATGGTTACCATGGGATTACCAGTTTTTTACCATGGTTACCATAGCATTACCATTGTTCATCATGGTTACCATGGCATTACCATTGTTTACCATGGTATTACCATGGTTACCATGCTAAATCCATGGTGTTTTCACTGTTTTGGTCAGAAGCATGGTAGCCTACCGGTACGTTTTTATAGGGGCTATATGTTATCTGTGATACTTACCTTTGGGACAAAGGAAAAACATATCAAAACATTTATTTTTTTCTATTCACGGTCAAGTAAGACCATGATAAATGACTTTTTTAATGGTTATGGGCTCTGCCACATTTTCCCATATGATATCACAAATTAACAGATTACAATTCATAGGTAGACAGGACAATTGACATAGGCATAAATAAGCCATAATATTACGTTTGTAAAGTTTCAAAAAAAGTTATTAAACTGTATCGTTTCTATCATTATTTGTGAAAGTACCGGTACAAAGAAATAATGCATCAAGCAAAGAAATTTTCCCGGCTCGTGAAATTAGCTCATCTTCATTTTATGAAGCGAATTTCACTATGGTTTTACATTGCTTATAAAAAGGACTTTCAATTTCCCGGTGTGAATGCAGTGCAGGGGAGACTACTACGGTTGTCAAAACCTTGAGTCGAGGATTGATCGGTGACGTAATCAGAACTCTTGTGCGTAGGAATCACGAAAGTTTCTGTCTGCAAGGTGCGCGGAACTTCAAACTAGGAGTGAGATTTGCAGTCGATATACTTTATGTCGCATCTTTTTAAAAGGCAACACTTTTGAGATGTTGGAAGTTTTTTGAAGTTTAAAAGCATACGGAATTCTAATTTATAGGGGACTAGTTTTGCAGGTGCGAGGCGGACGGTTACAAGGCTCCACCTAGTGGTGATGCGGCTCGCCAATCAATGCCAAGTTGCCGACTGAGTTGCCGGTGTGAGATTAATAATCGACCGAAGAAAAGGTAACTTACCTGGTAAGTATTGGTGACATAATTAGTTATCTTAGTGGGACCAAGCTGTTAAATTAATGAATCCCCATCCCCACGGGAATGGATCTACGGTACGTGTAGCCATGCATGCACACATGTATGCACCCTGTGACACTGTGCCTGTGGGACATTTTTATGTCGAAAACTGGTCCCTTGTTGGTCTTACAGTTACACCCATTTTTAGTCAAATTTAGCCAGTTGAGAAGATCGCCAGAACGAGCTTCTGTAGCCCCTTCCAGCTAAAATAGCCAGAAGTAGCTATGACCATTTAGCTGCAGGCCTCAATTTAAGGTGGTAACCTGTTTTCAGGTTGCCTGGAGGTTGCCATATGAAAAATAGTGGTAACCTATTTTCAGGTCCCCACAATTTTGTAAACATAGAGGGTGCTGCGGTGCGCCGAGCTCAAGGGGGGATTGCTGCATGACCTTTCGCTAGTTCACATGTTGTGCGCTGGAGTTGTTCGGGGGTTGACAAGCAACCAGAGACACGTGAAGTCGGCAGTAATGTTATGTTTCTTGCACTATAGTTAATCAAGTAAGTATAATGTTAGCCTTATAAGACGCCAAGCGAAAGCCTTGGCGTCTTATCACGGTAGGTACAAGTGAAAAAAAACTGCAACAAAACGTCCAAAATATAGTTACTTTCAAACCTCTTACACTTCCCTGAATATTTTCTTTCCGTACTATGATCATCTAAAGTTGAGTGGTTGGTGTCATTGAAGTGTTTAAATGCCTTGAACGAAGCAGAAAAATCGAAACGTTTTCTCAACAAGTTCTTCAGCCACCTAAATTTCTAATCGCCGTCATGTTTATGTAATGCGCATGTGTCGAATAAAACAACATCCGGTCCCAAATGCACATGACTACACGTGGTGGGCGTGGTTTAACTAGGCATGTGCTTTTGGGACCGGATGTTGTTTTGTTCGACACTTGCGCATTACATAAACATGGCGGCGATTAGAAATTTAGGTGGCCGAAGAACTTGTTGAGAAAATGTTTTGATTTTTCTGCTCCGTTCAAGGCATTTAAACACTTCAATGACACCAACCACTCAACTTTAGGTGATCATAGTACGGAAAGAAAATATTCAGGGAAGTGTAAGAGGTTTGAAAGTAACTATATTTTGGACGTTTTGTTCCAGTTCTTTTTCACTTGTACCTACCGTGATAAGACGCCAAGGCTTTCGCTTGGCGTCTTATAAGGCTAGTATAATGTGTGTTCTGTTGGAAATGTGGTGTGTAATGATTAGATGATACATGTAGCTATGTCAGTTAACACCGTTTACACACTGCCAGCCAGCATCTTGACGACTTCAAATCCCCCTTAGCAGGGGAGATAACTGTGTATTTGTTTACATTCCACTCCCATATATGATAATACTACACGTATGTACAGGGATTCATAGACGTCCATTCTTACTCAGGGTTAGATCTAGGGTCTCACAGCGTCCGTGAAACGGACACAGGTGCAAAATCAAATGAATTAAAAATGAATATGTTTTTGCAAAATATCAAATGATTTTTTTCAAAAATCAAATGATGTTTTTTTACGATGTTTGAAAGCCGTAAACCTGGACGAGTGTGTGTCAACTCGCGTTAGACAACTTATGGCAAGGGAGACAATTATGCATCTATCCGTTAATAAGCTTGGCCACTAGGGGCGCGATAGTTTTCGTTCTCCAGGCAGAGGTCTATACTATGAATGAAGTCGGAAATATGTACGTCTGTGAGTGTCTGGCGAGCTAGGCAGCGCACGTGCGTTCTCGCGTTGTATCTGCAATGACAAGCCGTCATGGCGGGACAGAAAGGTCGGTCTGGGGGAAATACGAAGGGTAGCGGCCGCACAAGAGGATGCGGTGTATTGGCTGGACATTTGAAAAAAATAAATAAAGAAAGATGAAGGGTCTGACTGCCACAAAGTCGACGTTCTCTTTGCTCGATGCTGTGCTGCCGGTATTGAAAACACAGGTCAAGCAGATGTTGAACACGACATGGAAAATGATGCAGGCATCGAAGCTGGGACAAATTATGTTCAACCCGTTTAGGCAGTCGAGGTGGGAAGAGAATTAGCTTCGAATGATATACAGCATGGTATAAAAATACTGTACAGAGGAATCTATTCAATAGAAATTTTGAAAGCAGCAGCTGTAAATAATTTTAAAAGCAGATGATCAAATTAAACAAGAAGTAAAATGTGCATGATATGCTTGTCTGATCGACAAGACATGTGCAGCCAGGAATCGGTTAGAATGCTTCTAAGAGCATCAAGGGTCCCAGAGTTTCTCGGCGCCTAGGCGGCCCCTGAGCTCTAGTCTAATCAGCAAAAAGGTTAGTTGTTATTAGTTTAGTCAAAGTTGACATCATGGTATGTAGTATCAATCTGACAGCACGTGGAGTAAATGATCTGGAAATTCATGCAGCAAGTCCCTGCTCAACTTTGTCATTTTGAAACACAAGCAACATCAGCCTGAATATGGTGAAAATTTGGAAAAAAAGAAGTAAATTGTTCATTATCTACAGGTATCTGACAAGACATTTAAATAGCCAGAAATGGGCTCGAATGCTCCTGAGAGCATCTAAGACCCCAGAGCTTCCAGGACTTCCTGGACCCCGGCCTGTATGCTACGCTTCGCTGCGCTCGGCATTATTTTTTTCAAATAAGGACACTACTTCAAATTCCTGGATATAACCCTGTTACTACCGTTAAACGGTAGTAAGAAAATATCAAAAACTGAATACAGACAGTAAAAAACTCAAAAGTGTACGTTTTGGGCAAGAAATACTCAATATTTTTGACGAAAACTCAATCCTCGAAATGGTGCAAATTATTTCAATGATGTGAAATCCATCGCCGATCCTTCGACAATCTGGCTTCGAATGTTTGGGGATTTTCAGTTCTAGAAATAATTGCCAAAGTTTTGCCAATAACACGCTTGATACAGAAAGCGGAAGTAAACTCATGTGTGAGACATGCGCAGATCACGATGACGACAATATAACGACAGGGTCTCGACTACAGTCATAGGGCGCACGCAGTCTGCGACACGTGCTTTACAACAGAAGATTGGCTAACACCAAATCAAGCGCTCCCATTGGTCGCTGATTGACAGGAAATCTGTACAACTCTGCAGCCCAACATGAACTTGAGCAAGAGACTTAGACACGACAAACTCCACGTGCTTTCTGTTTCAGTTGGCGGGACGACGGGAATACGAGAACAAATTTACCATGTGGTTTTCTTCGCTTATAGTAGTGCGATACACTTTGAAATAAAACTACCGGCTGTGTTGTAAAGTTAAAATTTGAAAAGAAAACTCTTTTCATTGACGTACATGACAGAAGGAGCTTATGCGGAGTCCAGTTTTCGTTTTTATACTTTCGTAATTTGTGAATCTCCAAAGACTGACCTGTCAGTATTCACCATCACACAAACTATATTCAGATTATGGTCGAAATATTGCTAAATGCCTGGACCAAAATGATTTATTATAAAAATACACTGTTTTATTATAATTATAAAACTTTTTTAATCGTTGTAAGGACGAAAACAGGAATCTTGAATAAAGTGGCAACAGAGTCCATTTAACCCAAGTTCTGGCGGTTGCTTACATTGATGACATCCAGCATTTTGTTAAATTCTGCGTAACCTTTTCACGTAACCTTTGGGTAACGCAGTCAAGTTTGGCGTAACCTAACCAATAGGTTACGCACCTGCAGTACCGGTAACCTTTTTGGGGGTTACGCAATGATCTCTAATGTCATGGCCTGTACCATTGGACTAGATTCTTTTCCATCACACAATGTTTTTAATTTATGTCCAAATTTAATGTCTTCATTATATTTCTCAAGTTAAACATTAACCAACAGAAAACTTCTTAAAATTTTATTTCAGTATTTCATTATAAATATCTATGATACGTAAGAACTAAATAAAACACGTTACCAGCTTCACCTGAATGCGTTATTAACGTTTAATTATATTTGGATTTTACAATTAAATGTATCAGAGGTGAAGTGTGCCAGACCTGTTGACAGTTTGTGGGTTTATGTGGTGTTTGACTTCAGTATTACAGAAATTATTTGTTAATATCTTAATTGGTATGGTGGTAAAAATATCCAAAAACTCAATATCAGCTTGTCGATGGTCCGTAAAAACTTGGAAAAACTCAATTTGAGCATAAAAAAACCTCAATATTTTGTATTGGGTAGTAAAAATTTGGACTTCTATGAATCCTTGAATGTATTATGTTTGACAATGTCAGACCGGACATTAAATTTCAGGAAATAGCTCAACGAAAGTCTTGCATATTGGCAATATCCATAATTCCATGTAGATTATATAGATTAGACTCTTTCACAGTCATATCATGGCCATATAGCTGGAACAGTCTAGTAATGTTACAGTAGTATGCAAAATATACATAGCGAACAAATTAACACTGTGAATGTCAAAAGATGGCACTGTTGATGCAAAAAGATGGCACTGTCAACGCCAAAAGATAGCACTGTCAATACCAAAAGATGGCAAAGCTGATGCCAAAAGATGGCACTGCAATCTAACCTGGAAGTGAATGTAGCTCCCTTGGTCACCAACTATCAAATGTAAAGGCTATTTTTGCTGCCTTGAGGAAGATCTTTATTATTACTGACTGTACTACATGTAGCACATACCCATTTGTTGATAATTAGCTTTCAGGCATGTACATGTAGATGACACTTTTTGTTTGATTCTTTGATAAGTTGATATGAACAGTTGCATCTACCACAATTAACTGTAACCTGTTTTATCAGTGTTAAAGCCATGCATCACATATGGTTGGTGGACTGTGTAGGTATACTGTTGAATCTCAACCATATATACATAAACATGTATAAGGGCGATTACATGACAGATTGTAAGTTGCTCAAATTTCAAACTTCTAGAATTGTGATATCTGTTTATTCTTTATATCAACCAGATTTGTCACTGACTGGTTAACACTGTAAAAACACCTAGTATTAAAACTCGGATAGCCATAAAATGCGATTTTCTATTAGGCATCGAAATAAGATGTAAAGTCTTCAGTACTCATCTCATTTTGAATATATGTAATGTAAGAAACCAACAACCATGTATTCTAACATGAAAACTTGCCAAATTTGTGAAGTTGTTAAGACTATGCCATTTTCACTCAATATTCAATAGGATTAACACAATGTAAACTTTACGTGAGGCCTATGAAAAATAATTCTGTGTTTCTGGTAACGGCTGAAAAAAAATCCAGGTAGGTAGGTAGGGTTTTTTTTTTTTTTGCTTTTTTTTTTTTTTTGCTTTTTTCTTTTCTTTGCCCAATCAAAATATTTCAAAGATGTACTGAATATCCATCATACTTATTCAATATACTAACCAAACTTGTGTAAAATAAATGCCTTAAATACAAAAAAAAATGGCTTTGTTATTTTTGGGATTTGTGTGTGATATACAGAATGGATCGGAATGGAGTATCACAGCTCACATCAACTGAATCCAGCTTCACCAGACATTCGTCAAGACAGAACTGCAGTTAGTGATATGGAATTGGAAGTCGTTGATTTAGAGAATTTATCGCAGTTTGTATTAGAGGTTCCAGTTTAGGTTTGTTGCTACTCCACCTTGAAGCCTACATATTTTCTTTCCAATCGCAAACATTTAACAGTTTTTTTTATAACTTCGTGAAATCTGGATAACATCTCTAGATATTAGAATTCCTTATATCAGAGTCGACACGCTGGAATAAACATGCAGGTCTTGAATCTACTCAATTGTTGATGGACAGCTGCTGAAGAATAGATATCAGACTTTACACTTCAGTATTTCTTCTCTAGATGGACAAAGGAGTTTGAAGACAAAGCAAAACACTTTCAGATGGACATCAGATTTTATATCCATTTGTGCTATTAAACAAATAACTTCTAGCAAAATCGACGATGTTGTCAGCGTAAATAAAATTTATTTGAAGAGACTACAGTATTTTGGTAGAATTGCGGTCGAAAATGGCGAATTATGAGGAATTACAGTGAAAAATCTGAATTTTTCAGCTGCCTTTCTACCGACGTTTCGTCTCGTTGGAAAGGGAATTCCTTGTAGTTCCTGATTGAAGGCTTGATTTCGAACGATAACATCGAGAAACTGCAAGGGGTGTTTCCCCGTTTCTCTAGTAACGCTAACAACTGACCCGATATCGGTTACCTTGTGATATGGAATTGGAAGGTCGTGTGACAAGTTCGACACTTCAACACATCGAACACGAGCTCGCAGTTGGCACAGAGTAAGAGTGACACTTCCCGGGAATACTCGCCTGTTCAGTCTTCTGCACAGACACACAAAAGTGTGTTGCTCATCGGAACATCCAACATCAAAAACATTGTTCCTGAAAAACTTTCCAGCAAATACAAGGTGCGCAAGGAAACCAAGTACACTATCCAGGAAGCTGAGCAATTCATTTCTGAATACAGTGGGGCTCATAAACCAGACGCTATAGTATTGCACTGCCTGACAAATGATGTAAAAGCATGCAGTCCAGAAGAATGTGTCACGAAAATGGCTTCTCTGGTGAATAAAACTAGGGAAAAATTCACCAATACACATGTTGTCCTCTCCCTTGGAACCAGTCGCACAGATGACAAAGAGCTAAACCACAACACTACGATAACGAATGCCCTTATTAAATCCAAGCTTGGGGACGTGGTTGGCGTGTCCATAAGTGACAACAGCAATCTGTGTTATCGAGGCGAACCAAAGGCCAATCTCATCAGCAACGACGGCGTACATCTGTCGACCAGTGGAACCCGGGTATTGGCCAGTAACATTCGAAACTCGCTAGATAGGTTCTTCGGATTTGAACGACAATGGCAAACCCAGACGGCTGATAACCTCTCGACGCACAGACGAGATATCCGAGATGAATATGGTTCTCCTAGAGGGCATCAATATTACAACCAAAGGAATGGCCGCAGAAACTACAACCGATTTGATGACCGCTACTAGCTGTTTTTCACGCATATATGCCAGTTGAACTGACCTCTCACCAGGGGTTAAACATTTGTTCTTGGAACATAAATGGGCTAATTACGAAAGTCCATAATAAGCTAAAAGATAAACTTTTCCAAAACGAAATTAACAAATATGATATTATTGGTCTCAATGAGACACACTGTAGAAATAATTCAGATATCGCTATCCCAGGTTATCGTCATCATTCTATCCATCGTGCTCATAAAGATGAAGACTCTAGATGTTTTGGGGGTTTAGCGATATATATTAGGCAAGAAATATGGAACAAAATCTTTTTTATTCCAAATACTAACACAAATTATCAGTGGCTATTACTACCGAAAACCCATTTTGGCATTGTGAATAATATTTATATTTGCTTCATGCATCTACCCCCAGAATACTCTAGCTTTAATCGCCGTTGTAATGATGACCTGATTGGTTTACTAGAAGCCGACATTCAATCTATGGAGGTTGATGGAGATATTGTATTGTTAGGCGATATGAATGCACGCACAGGAACTGTTGTTGACTTTATTGAAAATGATTCGTCAAAGTTCACACCAATGTACCCAAATTATATTTCAGACGGTAAAATTAAGAATAGGCATAGTCGAGATATGGTGGTTTGTACAAGAGGGAGACAACTCCTGGATTTGTGTGTTTCTAGTAATATGAGAGTGCTGAATGGTAGAACTCTGGGTGACTACTCGGGGAGTTATACTTGCTACACTTCTAGAGGTAATAGTGTTGTAGATTATGGTATTGTCAGCGAATCTCTATTGAATAACATAATGTATTTTCATGTCGGTAATTTTCTTCCAACATTATCAGATCACTGTCGTATATCCTTGCGAATTATGGCACAGTTTACTACAGCTCATAAACTTTCTAACTTAACAACTCTGCCTTCCAAGTACATCTGGTCTGATGACTCAGCAGAGACCTTTTTATCTGCTTTGACATGTTTGAATTGTTCAGCTTTACAAGAATCCATATTGAATTTTCAGGAATCTAAATTTGGTCCATCTGATATTAGCTCGGCCTGTCGCCAGTTATCCGATATATATATGCAAGCTGCCCATTATTCCTTAAAGCAAATGCCCCAAACTAAAAAGCAACCGAAAGGTGATCCTAAATGGTTTGACAAGGACCTGAAGTCCATGCGAAGGGATTTGATTTATAAGGGTAATCTTAGAGAAAAGTTTCCTAAAGACCCGTTCATTAAAGGCTCCTTTTGTAGGTTATCTAAGCAATACAATAAGGCCAGAAGACGTAAGCAGCGAGAGTTTAAAAGGGCAGCACTGAATAAGTTAAATGATTTGCATGAGCAAGATCCTAAAGCCTATTGGAAATTACTCGACTCATTGAAAGAGTCTGATAAAACAAGAAGTAAGCCATATGAGAAAATATGCCCAGATGACTGGATGAACCATTTTCAATCGTTGAACACAATCCCAGAAAGCATGGAAGATAAACTTAATGAACTTAAGGGTCAATTGCGAACCGAAGAGCTCCATACTACATTTAATGAATTGGACTATAAAATAGTGCCTGGTGAAATCTCTCATGTTATCAAATCTTTGAAATACAATAAGTCTTCTGGTGAGGACCAGATACTCAATGAAATGATTAAATGCAGCCATGATGTCTTCTTACCATGTATTACAAAGTTATTTAATAGTATTTTAATAAACGGGATATATCCTTCTATGTGGCAGTCTGGATGGATTACTCCCATCTTCAAAAGTGGGGATTCTTATCAACCAGGTAATTACAGGGGAATTACTATTAATAGTTGCTTGGGCAAAGTTTTCAATTCTGTGTTAAATAATCGTCTTGATGAGTACTTAATGAAACACTCCTTTATTAATCCAGTACAAATAGGTTTCACTAGAAATGCTAGGACTATCGATCATATGTTTATCCTCAAATCACTAATTGATAAATATATTAAACCGGCTTCTGGGAAATTGTTCACATGTTTTGTGGACTTTAGAAAAGCCTTTGATACGGTGAGTCATATAGGTCTTTTTCTGAAAATGGCAAAGATGGGTATCAACGGCAAATTTTATCATTTAATTAAAAATATGTATAACAGTACCAGTCTCAGAGTGAAACTTGGAGACAAACTAACAGATGAATTTATGTCAAATATTGGTGTTAGACA
>JAVTVY010043591.1:0-20166 GCA_036873755.1 Hanleya hanleyi | reverse complement strand
GACTGTGTAAGATTAAATTAATGGGGGATATTCCCCACGCTTATGAAAATAAATTTTTTCCCCTTATACCGGGGTTTTATAACAATTTTTTTAAAGTCCGTTATACCCTCGGACTATGTAATATTAAATTAATCGGGGGATAGAGAAAAAATAAATCCTGTGTATATATAGACAGAGATTTGTCCTGACAAGGACATTTGGATATAGGCCAGGGGTTGTTTATTTGAGTGAATGCAGTTTTAAAAAAAAGGGAAAATGTGGGACATCTGTGCTTTTAATTGATGTGCTCAAGTTAAAAAAAGCTTCCTCTTTCGGAAGTATTTGGTTTGTTCTGAAAAGAACAGTTGTTTTTTTTCAATTTGATATGGTGTTTTCTTCACCAGGGGTTTTGCCTGTCTACCCCCGTACCCCAGGGAGTTTGCCTGTCTACTCCCCGTAGGCTTGCCGGCGCACAGTGAAGTGGCCCTCCGGCTGACGAGAGTATATTCGCCTCATCACCGGCCCGTCATCTTCATCCGATGAATCCTCTAATAGCTGGGTCCCGTCCAGGAAATCGGCTGGAGCGATGGTAGGGTGGGGGTCGGCAAATTCCGGGGTCGGTAGGTCCAGCAGCGGGAAGGGGGCCGGTGGCGATGCCGAGAAGGGCTGCTGGACCTGGTGATGTGGCGTGATGGTAGTGGTGGCTGGCATCATCACTCGCGGGGCTGGCATCATCACTCGCGGGGCTGACAGGTCTTCGGGTTGTTGTTGTTGCAATGGCCGGACGACTAGTACCGGAGGTGAGGTGGTGGGTCTGGCCTGGTTCATCACCCGCGACAATAGGTGAAACCACCCCGCCTCGTCCACCGTCGTCCGGGCCGCGTTCAGCAGTGCTCTTACGTTCTGGGCCGTGGTGGGTTGGTTGGCGAGCACTTCCCCCAACAGTATGGCCTGCCAGCCTCGGAATTCTGTCTTCCAAAATCTTTTAATTTCTCTCATCATCTGGCGCTCCTTCCCCCTGGTGAGATACGGGATATCCTCCTCCCCCTCCGCCTCCACCCATCGATTCATCCTTCGGCGGTCTCGTCTTGGCATCCTGTTGTTTTGTCTGTTGCTCATCTTTCTCTCTCTTGTGTTTTTCTCAGTGAAAATTTTTTGTGGTAGCCGTCTGCCAGAGGGGCGAGTATTTATGCACAACGCGCGGACGTCGGCGCCAGCATTCCATTGTGGCAGTCCATCAAAAATTCACGTGTGTTTCATTATGAATTATAAACGTGTATCATTTTACAATACATACCAGTCCCCCGTAGAATTTTTAGTTCTAATTCATCTCACATAAATCAGGCACTCGTATTAAAAATTTCAACCATCTAGCCCTTGTTTACGTCATGATTTTTAATTTTTTACTGGGTTCTCGAGCCGGTACGAAAATACAGAAAACCCGGACCATTAAAAATAAATTCATTTTCTGCATTCAAAATAGAGCCAGTCTAGCCCTTATTACCCGATACGCGTGCCCTGAAAATTCCAGCCCGTTTCGTTCGTAAGAACTGTAGAAAAATGAAGAAAACAGAGCCTTGGTTTACGGTGAGAAAACACAAGCGATGCAATTTTTCCAAAGTCACGCGCTGTGTAATCACAGCTCTAGAGGTTTCGTATTAATAATACTAGCGAACGCTAATAAAAACGCGGACGGGCGAGAAAGCAGTTAAGCCAGCTCTAGTGGTTTCGTATGAATAATTTCTCTAGCGGTCGCCAATATGGGGATCACTTATCATTCGATACGAGTGCCCTGAAAAATTTCAGCGCAATTCTCCAAAGGGCAGGGGAGAAAATCATAAAAAACAGACCCTTGATTTCAGCGTAACAAACACAGTACGCGCTGTTGTGTATTCAAATTTGTCCGCTCAAACAAACTCCTCTCCTCGCCGCATTTTTCCTGAATGTCGTTCTTTGAAAATGCCGTTTGTCACTGCAGAGTATCGCCCCCTTATCGCGTTTGGCACGTAAGAGTTATCCCTTTATTTTCTCCGGGTTTTGGCTATTTTTACAGCGGTAGGTATTGTTTGGATAATTATGAGCACTTCATATTCGATGCTAACCATGATAATATTTTATTTTTTATCTTCGTATGAGTCCAGACTATGAATTGATGCACTCGGGGCGCGTTTAAAAAAATTAATTGCAGTGTTAAATATTTTTTCCGGGGTATTTTTTTTATTTTAACCCTACCTGGCAAAGCCCAGGCCAGATAGGGTTAACAATGAAAAATTGAATCGCTCTATATACATGTGTGTCGGGCTAATATTTTTGTCATTCTTCAGTATGGCATCGCGGGGCAAAGAGCTCGCGTTCTTTCAAGTGACGTCTAAGGTGCTTCTTATCGTATACGAACATGAATTACACCTTATCGAGGAACATCCGATCGAAGTGAAATTAATTTTAAGCCTTGACGGGTGGACACAATTGACACGTGTGTTACAAGCCAAAGAACCCGAAGTCGATTTTTTACCTGTCGGTGTGGATGTGTACCTGCGACGGTGTAGAGAGAATTCATTTTTTCCCAGGTTAGAGCAGTGTGGCGGTCACGGAATTGTACTTTGGCCAGCATTATGGGCAGCGCTAAAAGCTATCATTAGCGAAGTTGACGCCGTACTCTATCCGGACATCCAATCCACCATCATAACCCGTACACTCACCTCGGATTGTACCCTAATAATATATCCTGATCGCATCGATCTCATTGCCGATGATTCCCGCTGTTGGTGCGTCCCAGAGCCCGCCCGTGTCTCTTTATCTTCCGAAGGCTGGACGACCTTGAAACGTGTGTTATTCGGTCATTTGAATGGAAATACTATTTACCTGGATCACGATGTATACATTTTTCGCGGTCCTTATTTTGCCCGATTGATCTCTCTCAAACGAGGCGGATTTACACTCGATCCCGATCTGTGGACGGCTTTGCAAAAAATAGTTCCTGTGGTGGATAAAGTATTCTCTGCACACGACCCGCCTCTCACAGAATAGACCCTATAAATACCAGGGGCAGAGACAGAGTGTGTATCATTTACCGTTGGACATTGAGAGAGTAAGCATGTCGCTACCACTACGAGCCATCTTGCCTCTTACACCTAGTGTGCGCTTATACGTGTATGCAGATAAAGTCAAACTGGCGAAAGACGATCTAGCTATTTACTGGACCCCCGCAGAAATGTTATGGAATCCCGTGACATTACAGCGTGATGGCTGGAATAAGTTTAAACGGGTATTGCGCGGAGAATTGGACGGAGAGCTCATCCATCTGGATAATGCCATGTACCTCTATACCCTACCCTCCCACCGCATACGTCTAGGCCGGTACAAAGATACGCGCAGTATCAGCATAACTCTCTCTGTGTGGGCAGCCTTGAAGAAAATAATGCCTATTGTCGATCAGTTAATGTCACCGGACGATCGATCACCTGAGCAATTAGCGTGGGTTCGTGCTACAGAAGAGGCGTTCGCTGAACCGGGTGCAAGACTAGCAGAATTTTGTTTCTGTAAACCAGAGACTACTACAGCCGGGAAAAAAGGCCTATATGTGGAAAATGCAGAGCGGCTAGATGGTTAGTATCACCCTGGGACGAAGAGGAGACGGACGGGGCGAACTCAGTATCACCCCGGGAAGAGATCGACTCACCTGTGACGGAGGCCAACCAAGTGTGTGATGCGGCGGCGGGGAAACAAGGAGATTCACCAAGTATTAACTGATTTGTATTATAATCCAACGAGTGCAGCTGCCTATAGTGGTGTGGGGGCATTGACTCGAGCGGCCCAAGGCATCAGTCGAAGTGAAGTTCGAGACTGGTTAAAAACCCAAGATACGTACAGTTTACATCGAGCTGTCCGACGTCATTTTCGTCGTAACCGAGTCATTGTGGGAGGCATCGACGCGCAATGGCAGGCGGATTTAGTGGACATGAGTCGATTTGCACCTCAAAATGATGGATACCGGTACATATTGACCTGTATCGATATTCTATCGAAATATGGCTGGGTCCTACCCGTGCGTACCAAAACAGGAGAGAATCTCATAGCCGCGTTTCAGCAGATTTTCAAGACGGGGCGCAAACCTCTTTATTTACAAACAGATGAAGGCACAGAATTTCTCAACCGACCCTTTCAAGCCTTTCTTAAGAAAAAGAAGGTATTTTTTTTTTCACACGTACAATGAGACGAAAGCATCGGTAGTGGAACGCTTTAATCGCACCTTCAAAGGACGCATGTACAAATATTTTACGGCTCAAAACACGCGACGCTACCTGGATGTACTTCCTCAACTGGTACAAGGCTACAATAGGGCCTATCATCGCAGTATCCAGCGAGCGCCCCGTACTGTGACAGAAGGGAACGAACATGAAGTTCGTGCTACGCTGTACTCCTCCTCCAGTGCACCCCTGACGGCACCCCGTTACAAACGGGGAGATACGGTGCGGATCAGTAAAGTGGAAGGACAATTTGAGAAAGGCTATTTACCGAACTGGAGTGACGAACACTTTGTCATCGTGCGCCATAAACCTCGTCAACCCCACGTCTATCAACTGGAAGATCTACAAGGCGAGAGACTGCAAGGCACGTTTTACGAGGCAGAATTACAACCCATAGTGAAAACACCGAAAGACTACTACACGGTGGAAAAGATTTTGAAAACGGAACGTCGACGTGGGATTCCCTATCATTTCGTCAAATGGCAAGGCTGGCCTCGTTCCTTTAATTCCTGGGTGTCCGGCCGTGACATGAAACGTCTATAAATGCTAACGCCTATCACCACCCGCCTTCAGTGTAAGACTGTACCATGGATAGTACACGTCTACCCGTACTGTTAAGAACACGAAAAGCACAAGTCGGTACTGTGGTGTGTGTAGTCGTGGTTCTGGGTACGTTATTTACCGGTGTGTTCTACGATTTATCGTACGTGATATCCTGTTTCAACACCCTGCGTTCTGCATCATCCACCACGACCACGACCCCACTACCAGCCAAGACGTCAAGGGTCCGGCACGTCTCAACGCAGACACCTACGTCTACTCCAGCCATCACGTTACCCCGCTATATCCAGCCCACGACCACGATCCGTACGACTACGACTACTGCACATCATCCTTCTCCATCATCATCATCATCCCTGAGAAGCCAGCCTTCCACTCCATCCTCTAGTACTACGACGACACCGCTCAACAGTTTTGAAGTGGACCCCCGTGAATCATACCGTTTACCCCGACAACGGTTTCCCTTCGAGTACTATCCCCTGCGCCGCCAGCCCCGACATTCTAAACGTCAAATCATCCCCTAAAAGAAACGATGGACCCACGATGGCAGCATCCCTTCACGTGCCTCATCGCTGGACCGACCGGGTCGGGAAAATCACATTTTGTTCAACGTCTCATCCAACATGGGTCCGCCCTGATTTCACCGCCTCTAGCGCGTATCCTGTGGTGTTATGGCGCTTGGCAGCCCGCGTACGAGGCACTGGCCCGTGTCCCAGGACTCACCTTAGTGGAAGGTTTACCGCCTGAGGAACTACCCCCAGACACCTTGGTGGTGGTAGACGATCTCATGACGGAAACGGACAGTCGAATCACCCGTCTCTTTACCAAAGGCAGCCATCATCGGCGGTTGAGCATTATTTACATCGTACAGAATCTTTTCAGTAAGAACAAAGAACACCGGAACATTAGTTTGAATGCTCAGTATGTGGTGTTATTCAAAAACCCCAGAGACGCGTCACAAATTACCCACCTGGCTCAACAGATGTACCCTAAGAACACGGCCTTTGTACGAGAAGCCTTTGAAGATGCGACCCAACCTGCGCATGGATATCTCCTCATCGACTTGAAACAAGACACGCCCTCTCCCCTGCGATTGCGTACCCTGATTTTTCCCGGTGAACTACAGACGGTGTACACCCCCAAATGAGGATAAAAGAAGAAGACCACGGACTCGAGCCGTCATTTCCTCATCATGGCTGCAAGGCTACGCAAGCACGCGCCCGCTCTGCGGGTATTACGCAGCGCGCTCCCGGAAGTGGGCCGGGCCCTGGTGCGCGGCGCGGATCGGGACTTGGTACGGTGTTTGTGTGAAGTCGCTCATAATCTTTTAAAAGGCAATGTTCCCCTCAGTCCTCTGCAGAAAGGAAAATTGCAACGGCACAAGGCAGGTCTCCGCACGTTGGTGAAGAAAACGGGTAGTGTCAAGCAGAAGAAACAGGTGTTACAGCGCGGTGGATTTCTCGGCGCACTCCTGGCGCCCTTAGCCGCTACTCTACTGGGCCCGTTACTCGGGTCCATCTTGGGACGCTAACGGTATGGACCATACGAAAAAAATGATGCTGGTCGAACCTCGACTGTTACAGAGTTTACAATCTCCCTATCCCGTCCCGGCCACCGTGCAAAAACTCCAGTCTCTGGATGAAGAGATGAATAGTATACTGCAACGTCCATTGCCCGATCACGAGAAAATTCAACTCTACCATCATACGCTGAACCGGTACCAGACGTTTATGGATCAATATAGAGGAAGTAGTACTAGTAGTACACTACCCACCACTACGCCCACTACATCCCCTCCACCACCACCGTCATCCTCGGCCTCACCTGAGCTGGAACAGGAAGTATTGGCCAGTGTGCCTAAAGCCTACAAGACCAAGGCCCGTTTATTGTTGGATCGGGTGAAACAGAATGCCGATATGGATTGGAATGCGGAAGGAAACCTACTGATTCGCAACCAAGTGGTGCCGGGGTCTCATATCACGGATTTAATCAACGATATGGTGCGTTCTCGCAAACACTCTAATCCACCGGGCTGGGAAGCCTTTGCTCAGGGGTTAAAAGACACGCACACCCCTCAAGAATTGGTAGGAAATCGTGAACGCTGGAAGTGGATGCAAGCCCCCTCTCGACGTCTCCCCACTACCCGGGAACGTGGTGAATGGCAACCGCACACGCCACCCAAAACACCCGCACGGCGGCCACCTACTTCGTCACCTGTTTGGATGCAAGCTCCCTCTCGACTTCCCCCTATCTGGGAACGTGGTGAATGGCAACCGCACACGCCGACCAAAACACCCGCACGGCGGCCACCTACTTCGTCACCCCTTTTACCACGCCATCCCCTGCAAAGCCCCAGAGCTAAATCACCGCGACGGTCACAACGCCGAGGTCAGGCGCCCAAGGCCTGGGAGCCCTATTAAAGCCCGGTGCAGAAGCCAGAAAGTTCAGTCGTCATGTTTTACCTGACGTTGCCCAGTAATAGCTCATTCGACGTGTTTCCTGACAACACCTTGACCAAGTATGTCACGCAATTACCCCAACCGTTACATTTACCGGGACGCTGGGAATGTGGACTGGTGGATATTCAATACCCTTATTCATGGTACAATGTACAAGGCGGAGAAGTATGGTACGAAGTGTCCTACGAAGATAAAGTCTACAAACTGACGCTGCCCCCAGGCCAATACGATACACCGCAGACGTTCGTAGAGGGTCTGAATGGCTTGATGGAGTACAAGGCCCTAAAGTTCAGCACGGGTGCTGCAACACACCTGATATCCTTGAACATCAAGAGAGAGATATTGTTCGATGTCGACGTACACAACGACAGGAGCTCTATCATGCTGACCGCTAACGCGAATGTGAAACTCAGTCCTATGCTACAGCAAATGTTAAGGATGCCTCACTCCATCTACAAGGGGTCCACCATTGTCAACGGGGATTATTTGATGGATATGAAAGTAGGTATGTACGCACTGTACGTCTACTCGGACGCCGTGGACAGCCATATTGTGGGTGATGTGAACACACCTCTGTTACGGGTGGTGCCCATTACCAAGACGTATGGTGAACAAGCCACCGAGAGTTTCAACCATATCATGTACCTGCCCGTACGACATACCGATATCAACACGATCACGGTGGATATAAGAGATGACAGGGGACGTCCGATCCCATTCGAACGAGGAAAAGTGGAGCTGACACTTGCTTTCCGACAAGCTCGCTCTCCTCACTTCGTATAATGTACGTGCCTTACCAGTGCCATACGCCCAGCTATGCCGACTACTACAAGAAACAAACGGGGGGAAACTTGCCCGTGTTTAGCGGGGCACGCATGCAACGCGGTCACGGATTGGGGAACATCCTGGGCAGCATTATGAAAACGTTTTTACCCATGGTGACACGGGGTGTGAAAGCGGTGGGAAAACAAGCGGTACGCAGTGGATTGCGCGTGGCCGGTGATGTGATGGAAGGCACAGCACCCCGACAAGCTTTGAAACGCCGGGCTAAAGAAGCGGGCAGCGTTTTGATCGCCAAAGCCCTTAAAAGACAAAGACCGACACTGCCCCCATTCATTCAACGTCCAACACCCCAGAGGAGAAGGACTACGCCCCAGAAGAAGAAAAAGAAGAGAAGTCATAGTAGGAGAGACATCTTCGCATAATGGCATACATTCACTCCGAGTCGTGTCCGTCTACCAACAGTGAATTGGATTTGTGGACTATTCCACCTACCCAAACGAGTATAGGCGAAGGACGTTGGGTAGAACATCGACCCCTGGCTAGCCTGACGGGGATGGGGCCCGTAGAATTTACCATTGAAAACAAAGATACGGCCTACCTGGATTTAGCCCACACCTACTTGTACGTGAAAGCCAAAATAACGAAGATGGACGGGACGGAGATAGCGGTCGATGCGCCAGTAGGCCCGGTGAATGTTTGGCTGCACTCCTTGTTCCAACAGGTGGATATAGGTCTGAACGATAAACTCATCAGTACGTCCACCAATACGTACCCGTACCGAGCCTACATGGAGACGATGTTGTCGTACGGTATTGATGCCAAAGAATCACACTTACAAGCTGAGCTGTACTTCAGGGATAGACCCGGATACCTGGACAACATAACCGGTGGCAATGCTGGGTTCGAGTCACGCAAAAAAACTGGCAGCCAAAAGCAAGTCCATCGATATGATGGGACGACTGCACGCCGATCTGTTCATGCAAGACCGCTACATGATGAACGGTGTATCCATCAAGATCAAGTTGATCCGGTCCTTACCTAAGTTCGCCTTAATGTGCGGTGGAGAGGGCGATATCGATTACCAGATCATCATTGAAGATGCAGCCCTGTTTGTCCGTACGGTAGATTTGCAACAGGGCGTGTTGCTGGGTCACATGGAAGCCTTAGCGAAAAAACCAGCCATGTACCCCATCCGACGCGTACAGACCAAGGTGTTCTCTGTGCCCACAGGTACGATGATGGCCAATCGTGAAAATTTATTTCTAGGGGATCTGCCTAAACGTCTTACCCTGGCGTGTGTGACCAACACCGCATTCAATGGAAATTGGGCTGAGAATCCGTTCAATTTTAAACATTTCAACATTAACTTTGTGGCACTGCACGTGGCCGGCCATCAAATTCCAGCCCGACCATTACAACCGGACTTTACTAAGGGAAACTATGTGCGGACCTACCTGAACCTGTTTACAGCTACAGGACAAAACAACCAGGACGAAGGCAATACCATCAGTCGAGACGACTTTATGAAGGGGTACACATTGTTCGCCTTTGACCTCACCCCCACCTTGGAACACGATCATCAACTGGCTTTGCTCAAGAAAGGAAACCTACGGTTGGAACTGCGTTTCTCCATCCCTGTACCCGACACCATTAACGTGATTTGCTACGCCGAGTTTGATAACGTCATCAGCGTGGATCACCAAAGAAACGTGCTGTGTGACTTTGCCACCTAAGATGGATACAGAGCAGCTGATGAGCATACTCCAGCGAGATCCCAAGATCCCCTTTCGAGGTGTGTTTCCACGCAATGTGTTTCCCACTCACTCCACCACCCCAGCAGCCTACATCCTGAATACAGACACGAGGAATCGACCCGGTGAACATTGGATAGCGGTGTACGTGGACACCCAAGGCCAAGGCGAATACTTTGATTCCTACGGACTTGCACCCCTCCATGCCGATTTGGTGAAATTCATGGACGTCTCTACGACAGAGTGGCGTTGGAATACGCAAAGATTACAAGGACCCTTGAGTAGTGTGTGCGGACAGTACTGTGTGTTTTATCTCACTCACCGGAGTAGAGGACATTCTATGCCCACCATTGTACATATGTTTGATGATTATTGTCAAGCCGAAGACCGTGATGTCCTCGTCTATGACTGGACGGCCTCTCGTTTTAATGTGCATGCTCCATTTCTCTGGTTAACTTAAAAAATGTACTGCGCGCGCGCGCAGACCACTATTATTATTATCACATTATATTGTTATGACGTTGTTGTTCTGACGTTCATTGTTGAATAAATTGATGAAAAAACACAAAAAAATGATTTGACTTTTTCTCTCTTTATTTAAGTCAACAAGAATGATGAGTTACTCTATACAAATAGAATACAGGGTACAAATAGTAGAGGTATGTACACATAGAATAGTAGTGATTAAGGTACAAAAAAAGTTTGTCAGAAGTAGGATTCGAACCTACGACGGGTTTCACCCACCAGCACTTAATACCGGCGCCTTAGACCACTCGGCCATCCTGACTTTTACAGTTTTATAACTCGTGTATCCACAGTTAATGTTCCACATTTTACAAGTCCAAGTATGTAGTGCTCACACCGTCGGCCAATACTTTTCGTTTGGGATAAAAGAAAGTAAAGGCGTCTCGTTGCTGTATATAGGTCCGCATCTGGTGGTCGACGACCCGGAATCCACGATTAGTGCCACTCGCACTGGCCTGGCTTTGCAATACACCCAGGTAGAGATCTTTGTCTATGTTGGGATCGCGCCGGCTCACTCCTTTGCAGCTAAACTTATCCTCTCCTCCATCTCCTCCGTAACAGTAGTAGGTGTTGGAGGAGAGCGCAATCATAGCATCTCCACTCCACTCCAGCTTGAAGAGCCCGGGTGTCCGCTTGTCGTAGGTGTAGTGATCGCGTCGGGGTAACCTAGCAGCATACCGCTCTGTGGATCGAGGAACCATGTAGGTGTATTATGATACACTCCACCCGGATAGACTCGCTTGACACTGTTGTCACAGATTTTCTCGTGGCGATGTAAGTTGTAAGACTGGTTAAACACACGATGGCATTGGGCACAACTGAAAGACTGAGCGTACAGGCTCATATTGGTAATGAGCGAAAAATGACTCACGCCATTGTCATCGAACACATTCACTTTCATCGTAGCAGCATACCGTTCTGTAGATCGACGAACCAATTCAGCCACATAGGTATCGTCCTCCTCGCGTCGTAATCGATAAACAAAGATATTAATATCGAACAATGTTTCCACATCATCCAAATTCTTAAAGGGGACTCCACGGAAGTGCCGCTTATCCATGTCTTGCTGCTCTAGATATTCTTCCCAATAGCCATCGGCCACTGTGTCACAAGCCCGGGGGTCACACTCGTCCAGATGCACGGCCAAACACCGAAACAGACATTTCCGGTCTTTGTAGGGTCCCTTTTTTTTTCCTGCTGTTAATGCATACAGGCCTTTTCGATGAATCAACCACGGGGGAAGTTGTACAGGAGCACCGATCGGGTGATCTCGCATTTTCGTGATGAAAAATGTGACGTTAGTCACCATTTCCACCAACCATTGTGTATTGGGGCGTTGCAGGCGGGCCCACTCCAACGGGTCTAATGTAGTGAGTTGCTCGACCACCGGCTCCAGAGAAATCGCACCCGTGATGGTGAATGGCTGGTCAAACACATACGAATTGTTACTGGGATAGAAATACCGCAGTTGGTCCGTCTCTTTGTGCCGTAAGATATACCCAAATGTGACATTCAACTTATAGGCTGTCACCTGATCTTTGAAAATCTTCTCGGCATATGTAGTGAGATACGTGAGGTCCTCCAGGCGAAAATTGTATAAGTCCAAAAGAGGACGATCACGATGAAAACAATGGCGTATGGTAGCCCAGTGTCGTTGATAAATGGCCCTGACACGTGCATCTTCAGGCAAGACTTCAACCGGAGGTACTGCTGGGTCCAAGGGAAAATCTTCTCCACGTCTCATGCTTACTCGAAAAAAGTAAATGGATGGCTGTGCTGGCTGCGTGGCTGGCTGGCTGGCTGGGAGACAGGTCAGGTAAGTCAGATTGAATACACCCTTGCCCTAAAAATGAACTCCTTTTATAACCCATTGACCTCATTTGCATATTTTCAGCGGACAACAGGCCGCCATCTTGAAAACGACCACCCCTAACCTACAAAAACAAGCCACCATCTTGAAAACGACCACCCCTAACACACACAAACAAGCCACCATCTTGAAACACACCCAAAGACCTCATTTGCATATTTTGAGGGGACAACAGGCCGCCATCTTGAAAACGACCAGCCCTAACACACACAAACAAGCCGCCATCTTGAAAACGACATATGCAAATGAGGATGACTGGGGAAAACCCATAACACACACAAACAAACCGCCATCTTGAAACCGACCACCCCTACCCTACAAAAACAAGCCGCCATCTTGAAACCGACCACCCCTAACCTACAAAAACAAGCCGCCATCTTGAATACGACCACCCCCACCCTACAAAAACAAGCTGCCATCTTGAATCCGACCACCCCCACCCTACAAAAACAAGCCGCCATCTTGAACATATGCAAATGAGGGCTGGGGAAAACCCATAACACACACAAACAAGCCGCCATCTTGAATACGACCACCCCTAACCTACACACAAACAAGCCGCCATCTTGAAACCGACCACCCCTACCCTACAAAAACAAGCCGCCATCTTGAATACGACCACCCCTAACATACAAAAACAAGCCGCCATCTTGAATCCGACCACCCCCACCCTACAAAAACAAGCCGCCATCTTGAACATATGCAAATGAGGGCTGGGGAAAACCCATAACACACACAAACAAGCCGCCATCTTGAATACGACCACCCCTAACCTACAAAAACAAGCGCCATCTTGAATACGACCACCCCTAACATACAAAAACAAGCCGCCATCTTGAATCCGACCACCCCTAACCTACAAAAACAAGCCGCCATCTTGAATCCGACCACCCCCACCATACAAAAACAAGCCGCCATCTTGAATATACCCAATGAACCCAATGACCTCATTTGCATAAAACTCATTTGCATAGACTCACGCATGCGCACACACACACTCACAACCCCAAAATAAATTCTGCGCATGCGCAGTTGAGGGCTGTTACGGGTTAATCAACTCTACCTACTACTAGTCTCCAGATTTGAATTCTTTTTGGCTTTGGTGGTTAAATCTTATAGAGTTTCTTGTCTCTTCCATCCACTGGCTGTACCCTATTTAATACCACAACGAAACGCGGTGATAAAGTAGCATGAGTTTATCTACGTTGAAATATTGATCCGAACATCGCCTGTGCTTTCAATCGCCCACGCTGATGCTGGCACTCTACTCCTGCCACATATTCGATAGTCTACTCCTGCTAACAAGATTCTGTTTCCGTTCTTATCACACACTGAAGTTACCAAGTTCCCAGTATGTATTTGTGGTGGACACTCAGCAATCAAGATACATGTTGCACAAGAGATGTACTCCATGTCGAGTAGAAATTGTCAACACAAAATAGTAAAACTAGATCGACAGTCCATTTTTACGAACACTACCATGAGTTAAATTTGCCTGCCTCTCCGATCGCTTGGCATGTTTTCATCGAAAAACGTACTACCATTTTAGTATAACTGTCCTCATTCACTCCCAAATGGTGAAACACCTCCAGCTCACACATACTAAAAATGAAAGAGATAAAAGGCATGTATATATGTGTTACTCTGACGAGATACGATGATGTAATTAAACGTTGAGTGTTTTCATAGGCGTGCACAATGGTTATTTTACGCACGGTTAGTGTGGGAAAGTTCATAAATTTTAGGGCGCGGGCTTCGCCCTTGCCCTAAAATATAAACTTTCCCACACCAAACGGGCGTGAAATAACCATTGAGCACGCCTATGAAAACATTATTTCTATTCTGTTGCACTACCCAATTGATTAGCAACAAAGATTATAATGAAAAGCTAAAAACATATTTTAAACTTTGACAACCTTTCTCCCATTTCTTTAAACCAGACATCCTGAAGGATCTTGGCGCCCACCATTGCCCGATAATTGTAAGCTAATGACTAGAGGATCTTTTTGTCCATTGTTACTGAGAACAAACGATTGATTTGTAATTTTGTTTACAGAATTTCGAATCTGAGCGAAAAAGGGACACTGAAAAACACCAAGATATAATCTAAGTTTCAGGAGTTTCAAGATTTCTAGAAACTGTACTTATGTTGGTTGTTATAATACAAGAGAAATGAGCAAAGTTAGTCTGAAAGTGAATGTACATGTATGGAGGATCCTTCGCCTTTGTTTTGTAGTATTTTTTTTATTTATTTTTTTGCACGTGTCATCATTGGGTACTGGAAGCGAGGACCAATCTCTTTGACACTTTGGCATGAGCTATGAAACATACTTAAGATTTCATAATTAGGAACGAATGCTAATTCTGGTCTGTTTTCTGGGCTAGTTTGAGATATCTCTTAATTCTTAAGATACCATGCTCGAAAACAGTAAGATGGTACAAGGGATCCGGTCCGCGCAGTAATGTTGAAACTTCAAAAGTGCCTGAATCCTGATTATCTCCCTTGGATCGAAACACGCAGTAGTCTACAGTTGTCGAGTTGTGAAGTTGAGTCACAAGAGTGACGTCCCTTCATGTAGCCAACCCGCCGGCAGACGAAAGGGTGGAGCAGTTCACTTGCTACTGCATGGACTAAAGAAAACTGATTTAAAATTTGAAGAAATACATTTAAATTCCGAATTATTTGAACTCCTTGATATGGAAGGTGAAGGTATGGATATCCGCCTTGTGGCCATATTGGATTCTCGATTCGGACCGAAAAAGGTATCTTGCACAACTAGACCATAAGGGGAACCTGTGTATCAAATTTGAGAAAGATCCATGCAGTACTTCCTGAGAAATCACAATAACAAAGTTGCATGGGAAAATCCAAGATGGCCGCCTGTTGGCCATATTGGATTTTCGAATCGGACCAAAAAGGTATCTTGCACAACTAGACGACAAGGAGACCCTGTGTACCAAATTTAACAAAGATCCATGCAGTAGTTCCTGAGAAATCGCAATAACAATGTTTCATGGGGTAAATCAAGATGGCCGCCTGATGGACATATTGGATTTTGGAATCGGACCAGAAAAGGTATCTTGCACAACTGGACCACAAGGGGAACCTGTGTATCAAATTTGAGAAAGATTCAGGCAATACTTCCTGAGAAATCATGATAACAAAATTTCATGGGGAAGTCTAAGATGGCCGCCTGGTGACCATATTGGATTTTCGATTCGGACCGAAAAAGGCATCTTGCATATCGAGACCCTAAGGGGAACCTGTGTACCAGAAAGATCCATGCAGTAGTTCCTGAGAAATGGCGATAAAGTTTCATGGAGAAATCCAAGATGGCTGCCTGGTGGCCATATTGGATTTTCAAATCGGACAAGAAAAGGTATCTTGCACAACTAGACACCAAGGGGAACCTGTGTACCAAATTTGAGAAAGATCCATGCAGTACTTCCTGAGAAATAACGATAAATTTTCATGGGGAAATCCAATATGGCTGCCTGATGGCCATATTGGATTTTCGAATCGGACCAAAAAAGGTATCTTGCACAACTAGACCCCAAGGGGAACCGGTGTACCAAATTTGAGAAAGATCCATGCAGTAGTTCCTGAGAAATCGCGATAACAAGGTTTCATTGGGAAATCCAAGATGGCTGCCTGGTGGCCATATTGGATTTTCGACTCGGACCACAAAAGGTATCTTGCACAACTAGACCCCAAGGGGAACCGTTGTACCAAATTTGAGAAAGATCCATGCAGTAGTTCCTGAGAAATCGCGATAACAAGGTTTCATGGGGAAATCCAAGATGGCTGCCTGGTGGCCATATTGGATTTTCGAATCGGACCAGAAAAGGTATTTTGCACAACTAGACCCAAGGGGAACCTGTGTACCAAATTTGAGAAAGATCCATGCAGTAGTTCCTGAGAAATCGCGATAACAAGATTTCATGGGGAAATCCAAGATGGCTGCCCGGTGGCCATACTGGATTTTCGAATCGGACCAAAAAAGGTATCTTGCACAACTAGACCCCAAGGGGAACCGGTGTACCAAATTTGAGATAGATCCTTGAAGTAGTTCCTGAGAAATCGCGATAACAAGGTTTCATCGGGAAATCCAATATGGCTGTCTGGTGGCCATACTGGATTTTCAAATCGGACCAGGAAAGGTATCTTGCACAACTAGACACCAAGGGGAACCTGTGTACCAAATTTGAGAAAGATCCATGGAGTACTTCCTAAGAAATGACGATAAATTTTCATGGGGAAATCCAATATGGCTGCCTGGTGGCCATATTGGATTTTCGAATCAGACCAAAAAAGGTATCTTGCACAACTAGACCCCAAGGGGAACCTGTGTACCAAATTTGAGAAAGATCCATGCAGTAGTTCCTGAGAAATCGCGATAACAAGGTTTCATGGGGAAATCCAAGATGGCTGCCTGGTGGCCATATTGGATTTTTGAATCGGACCAGAAAAGGTATCTTGCACAACTAGACCCCAAGGGGAACCTGTGTACCAAATATGAGAAAGATCCATGCAGTAGTTCCTGAGAAATCGCGATAACAAGGTTTCATGGGGAAATCCAAGATGGCTGCCTGCTGGCCATACTGGATTTTCGAATCGGACCAAAAAAAGGTTTCTTGCACAACTAGACCCCAAGGGGAACCTGTGTACCAAATTTGAGAAAGATCCATGCAGTAGTTCCTGAGAAATCGCGATAACAAGGTTTCATGGGGAAATCCAAGATGGCTGCCTGGTGGCGATATTGGATTTTCGAATCGGACCAGTAAAGGTATCTTGCACAACTAGACCCCAAGGGGAACTTGTGTACCAAATTTGAGAAAGATCCATGCAGTAGTTCCTGAGAAATCGCGATAACAAGAATTGTTTACGGACGGACGGACGGACTGACGGACGACGGACGAAAAGCGATTTGAACAGCCCACCAAAAGTCGTCCACTGATGCTCTCGTCTCGGTTTCCCACACTAACCGTGCGTAAAATAACGATTTAGCACGCCCATGAAAACATTATGTCTATTCTATTGCACCGCTCAAATTGATTATCAACAAAGATTACAATGAAAGGTAGAAAACATATTTAAAGTTTGACAACCTTTCTCCCCTTTTTTGAAAAACATACTCCTCCACTGATGTTGGGACGATGCTCCCGTCTCGGTTGGCATCGTGCCAATGTCAGTGGACGAGATTATGGGGTCTCTTAAATGGGGAGTGATTTTGTCAAGCGAGTCAGCTGTTGGGAAATTACGTGGAAATATGACTATTTGTGTCGCTTTGTTAATCAATTTCCCGATGGAAACAACAATTACTGAAACTTGAGGAGCAAATTTCATCTTGTAATTTATTTGTTTGTTTTATTCGATTGTTACTTGTATGAAAGCAGACACCCCATTCCTCATTCGACTTGTGAAATGGAATCTCCTAATGAACACGTGCACTTGACACATGTACATTTCACATAATCGTGGTTAATTTTGTAATTATTGCAAGGGTTAGCTCGATGTTATTGGCACAAGTGTTATAGAATTAGCATTTTATGGTAGCATTGGACTAAAATGTATAGGGTATAAACGTTTAGCTCTTTAGACATAGGTACGGCTTGAAGAAAATATCTGGTGGGCCATACCCCCAACGTTTGGCTTGGAGTGAGGATGAGCTTAGGTTTCATAAAAGAGCTGTAATTACCCTTAAGTTACTGATCTTCAAAGGTTATAACCTATGGATAGCAACTACACAATAATACCACTTTAGGAAACATTGATGGAATCTGCTACCTCAAATGGTACCAACTAAATAGGAAGTATGTATTGAAAATAGACTTAAGGCCGCCAAAAACTGATTTTCAGTTTATGAAGTCATAGTGACGTCACCAAGGGATTTTGTAAATTTATGTTTACTGGTTTCGATAAACAAGGATCTAAATGTAGTGTGTGGAAAATTTCAGTCCTCTAGCAGCAAGAATGATAAAAATATTCGAATAACCATAACCCACCCCCCATATTTTGGTTCAGAATGGGGGCTGGGTAGGGTTCCGAAAATGTCATAACTACCCATATGTTGACGATCTGCAAATCTTATCACATATGGGTAACCTCTACATAGAAATACCTCTTCAATGAACATAAATCGAATCTGCCATGCCAAGTGGTACCATCAGAATTTGAAAAAAATCAATTTGAAAGTGGACAAAAATGAGACAATAAATAGCTCACTGGGTTATTACGTCACTGTGACGTCACCAAATGGTTATGTGATATGGTGCTTGCTTATTTCAATAGAAGAACACCTATGCTCAAAGTGTGCAAAGTATTAGATCTCCAGAGGGAAGCATAAGAAAAATATCAGAGGGACCATACCCCACCCCTCAAGTTTGGATTTAGAAAGGAAGGGGTAGGGTTGAAAAGGCGTGGGTAGGGTTGAAAAGGCGTGGTATACTACCCTTAAGCTAACGATATGTAACGGTTATCACAAATGGATACCATCAACAGACATATACTTCTTAAAAAAACATTACTAGAATTTGCCACCTCAAGCGGTGCCAGTTTCGACGCTGGCCCATGGACTAATAGATCTGCCCTCTGGTAGGTATTTTTGGATATTTTCAACTTTGCCTAGTATGGTCCGACAGGTGGTGCAGTGGATAACGTGCCCGCCTTTGGAGCGTGCAGTGAGGGTTCGACTCCGGCTATACCTCCCCTCGCTGTATGGCTATGCATGGGGATTATCACCTAGAAATTATACCCTTTATTCCCGAAGATGACCGAACATTGCCGGAGATTTCCGGACATTCACGGAGATTCAGGCGAAGCGACCACCCGCGTATGGCCCTCCCCACGGGACTACTTTCTGTTCGCATAGACTATGTCCGGACCCGGAAGTGACATGACCGCATCCCCGTGGAGGAATACATCCCAGGGGTCACTTGCAGTCGTGTGAGAGGAAGTGACTTTTGCCAGAACTATAGCGGCCTTGATCTTTACGAAAGTAGGTCAACAGATCTCTTAATGCCCTTTCTATACTACTACTGCCGACCCTAACCCTGTGGGGGGGGGCGTGTATTTGCGCCTAATATCGTGTTGCGCCTAATCGTGTAGAAAATTTGCGCTTAATGGTGGAACACTGCCTAATCGTGTACGAAATTTGCGCTTACCGTTGAAATTGCGTCTAGGCGTGTACGGAATTTGCGCCTGTTTGTGTAAATGTGCCTGATCGTGTAAGGAGCAGCGCATTCATGCAACTGGTCCTAATCAAATGAACCACCTTGCGCCTAATTCATTGAGTTTTCTTGCACGACTCGCCTGAAGCCATTTACTCGTCCTGAAGATCTGCGACGCCATGAGTCCTCCATCCATAACGGCGCACGGTATACTTGCATAACCTGTTCACGATCATTTAATCGGGAGGACACTTTACGGCGCCACACACGGGCACTCCATGCGGGAGCAACGGAACAATGTACTAACAAATGTGATGAACTCTTCAAACGACCCAGTCAGTTGAGACAGCACCAACGTTTGATTCATGGCCCGTCTCCACGGCATGGGCGACCACTACCCACTGAAGTGGAGCCCAGGAAGGTCAGTTCCATTGAAGACGAGCCCGGGAGACTATAATGCCACAGGTGATGCGACCATGAACAGCCCTATACCCACGGTCGAGAACGGCCTGGATGTCCAGCTGGACCCCTGCGATACTGTTCCGAGTCATAGGCCTGACGACATCGAACATTTTAAGAAAGATCCAGCGGATGTCCCCAGCAATCTCTTACCGGACACCTATTCAGTAAGTGATATCTACCAGTGCCACTGGCCCATGATCCGACGATGTTTCCACCGTCATCGGCCGCTGCTAGACATCTACAATTTCCGATTGATCGACCTCACCTCTGTGCACAGATACGACCAAGGACCAAACTACGGCCTTCAAGATAAATCTCGCGTTTGGTTATGTGCTGCGATACAAGGAGACAGAGAAACC
>JAVTVY010043590.1:0-20201 GCA_036873755.1 Hanleya hanleyi | reverse complement strand
CCTTTGTTCCGGAAATCCCCAAAAACAACAAAGGAGTAACATAAAAGAAATAATCTCTTTGTCTACTGAGTATGTCTGTCACAAAACCAATCAGTAGAATTGTCATTTGACTGAGCACAAGACAAATGTTTCCAAACAGTACACCTTTTCCTACCATCTTTCCCGTCACAACCTACCATGTCTTCAAAACAATCAGGCTTACCACACGAACAAAAACGACTAATAACTTTGTTCACTGACCTAATTCTAACTGTCTTTCCACTCTCGTTAATCCGTGGGAATGGTGACATTTTTCCATCTTCTAAACACTGAAGTAAATGTTTTCTTAGAGTATGTGGATTGAAAGTCAAAGTTGTCTTGCCAAGGTAACCGTAAAAACAGAACTCAACTAAGTTAGCTATAGCAAACAATCCACAATCCGACCCATTGTCTTGTTGCTGAACACTTGGAATTGTAACAGTAATTTTTTCGCCACTCTTCCCATGAGCTGCAGAAAGTTGAATCTCAAGGGAAGCTGTCAACGGATTCCCTGATTTCAAACTGTCTAATAAATATACCTGATTGTCCTTATCTTTCAGACAGGCTACCCAATGATCCCTACCAGTGTGATGAATCTGACCAGCCGGCCCATCTACATAAGAGAACGGAGAACTATTAACCCATCGACCTTCATCCTTTTGAAACATCGGAGCCTCAGCCTTACCAGTTTCCTCTAAACCCTGAACAAACGGGAACTGCTTTTTCAAAAGTGACTGAACATCGGACATAATATCGGAACATAACCACTCATTGTTTTCAATGATTTCCTTATGTCTCACTTTCAAACCCCTAACCCAAACCTGCTCGTCAACAAATTCCTCTTCCTCATCTGAAATAATATTCACGTCAAAAACGTTTGCCTCAGAAGCTAAGCCATTAACATCTACACTAGAATCAACCATTATCTCACAAACTATGTCCTTTTCAACTTTGACCTTTTTAGCCATACTGCCTATGTCTGCCGAAATAACTGAATCCGGAGCCGGAGTCACTTCCACCTCATAATCCTGGGGACGCGGTCGTTTCCGACCCGATTTCTTATCGACACATTTCCTACTATTACGAGTAAGCTAACAGTTCTATTCTGAAATTCTAGCAGCTAAAATATGGTAACAGTTACTTTCAGAAGGACATTGACAAGAAGGTACATGCATAAAAATATATGTATTTAAAATTAATGATCAATTCAAAATTATATTTATACCATAGAAAAATACTATTTCCATTTACATTTACATGACAAACATTTACATTAAGTTATTACATGACAAACATTCAATTATTTGAAAAATGGGATATTTTTTGTGCAAACTATGGTTTTTAAATTTAATTAGACACTTATGACCTACCGACATAACCAATCTTCCTATAAACTTACCCGCGATCCTTATTCCGGATTTTCGGAATCTTCTGAAGTCCGTCTTCAAATCCGAGTTTTCAATTTCATTAGTAATCCGTTTTACGGCCGATTCAGCTGAAAATGTCTTGATTTTCAATCGGGTTTTTTCAGCGAACCCTTTTACGGAAAACGGTAGAAGGTACATGCATACATTTTATTCGTATAAAAGTAGAGCATTCCGGAAACCTAAAAATATTTCAGTCAGTTCACGCAATAATTTTCCGGACAAGAAAAACCGCATGTCGGTCGGTCCGGAAAAAAATTCAGCGAAGTCGACACAATTTTTTCAGTTGCCCACTATCTCAAAAATAATTTTTTTTCTGTCATCTGTCACTATATATTTTTGAAAAGAGAATCTCTTCAGCTACTCCGGAAAGTTTAGATTGTCAGAATCGAACAAGTATTAAGCGAGCTATCAACAAATAACCTACCGAGTTTCCGTTTTTTCAGTCAAATTCAAAAAATTTCAGTCGAATACGCCGACCCGTTTATAGAAATGAAAGAAGCTGGACAGAGGACATAAATGGCCAGGGAAATAGGCAAATATGTATTCTATCCAAACAAGTGCAAAGTGGTACATGTAGGTATGATTGATTTTTATGAGCGCAAATCCACCCGATTTTACCCACGTCGGGAGGCCAAGATTTTGCGATAAGAATTTTGGTTCAAGGACTAAACCCTACGTTGTCAATATAAAAATAATAAATGTAGGGTTTAGCTTGTTGAACTACAGTTGAAGTACCGGTAGCCAAGTTTACATGGCTTCGTTCGTTCCTACTCAGCCATGCTTCCTCTTATTGATTTTACATACACTGAGTCCGGGACCACAAGGCTCCATGGACCATACGGCTCTATCTGGCAATAAAACAACCCTTCCCCACTCTCTGGCCACCACATTTACTAGTTCGGCAAATAATTTGATCGCCATGAGGAGCTGATGTGTCTGCAATCAGTCTTTAAACCTCAACTGCCGAATGAATTTCTCATTACTATTCGTACGGGCCACGGGATCGGCATGTATCGCAGCATACCGATCACAATAATGTGACCTATATGAAGATATTGGTGAAAATTCAATCGGCCGTTGAGTTTGAAGATTGATTGCAGAAACATCAGCTCCTCGCGACTATTGAACTGTTGGCCAATCTCTTCAAATATAGTGGACAGAAAGCGGGCAGGGAGTCGTTTTATTGCCAGTAAAGCCTTACCAGGCCTCAATTTAAGGTGGTAACCTGTTTTCAGGTTGCCTGGAGGTTGCCATATGAAAAATAGCGGTAACCTGTTTTCAGGTCTCCATAATTTTGACTAATAATATGACAATAGGTTAATAAATATGCAATAGGTTGCCATGGGTTACCAGTGTAGATTTCATGGTAACCTGTTGAGAGGTTACCATCAGCACTCCTTAAATTGAGGCCTGCTTACGGCCCCTGGAGCCTTGGGCGGGGTTCCGAGGAAGAATGTCCGAGTAGGAACAAACGAAGACATGTAAACTTGACTACAGTGGAATATGCTTATTTCTAGTCAAGTTTACATGGCTTCGTTCGTTCCTACTACGCCATGAATCCTCTTACTGAACTTACATTTACACTCCGACTAAGAGAGAACACGGAACTTGTCTTGGCTACACTACAGACCCCGTGAAGGTGAATGGTCACAGTCAGCTCTCCTTCAGACTGTTGCCTGTTTTTGAGAACTCTCAGAGCTTGACAGATGTTTATTGTTGATAAAATTTACACACACCTACCATCTGTTAGATCAATCAAAGTGGACAAGTACACACCAGTAGAATCGCACAAATATCATGATATTACGTCTGCTTCTTTTATTTTCTTTGGCCGTTTTGCGACTCCCACGAAAAAAGAGTTCAATAACTTGCCCAAGGGAGACAACCATAGGTGCCCCACGTTGTGAAAATAGTCGGCACAACTAATTTCTCCGTTCTATCATAAATAATTTCATATATTTTCATATGTATATGTGTATATTACGGTGGCTTGTTAGGGCCATGCATTGATCTTTCCAATTTTCTGCCTTTGTCTAATTTTCAAGATTTCACTTTCGCATTTTCTCTCTTTTCTTGTCATCCTCTGTGTTTTTTGCTATTTCCGATGTTTCACGCAATTTTCGAGGTTTTCGCTAATTTCCAGTGTTTTCATGTGGTCGTTTGAATTGTTCTTGTCTCTTGGAAATGAATTTCCAGCATTTTCGTATGGAAATGGTTGCAGTTTCTTGAAAATGAATAAAAAAATTTTTTTTAAAAATCAGAGATAAATTTTGAAAAATCGAAAATGATCTAAGAGGATGACAAGAAAAGAGAGAAAATGCGAAAGTGAAACCTCGAAATTGGAAAGATCAATACATGGCCCTAACAAGCCACCGTAGTATATGCATTGCTAACCCTGCCATATAATTATGCTATTTGCGAATCTGTGTAAGGTTCTCTATTTTCATTTCTCAGAATAATGTTTCCGTGTTCTTATGCAATATTTAACTGAAACATTTTCTTATAAAACATCTGAACATTTGTTTTCGCGAGCGCCCCTCTGATACTTGTTGCAACAATGTAACAGTGAGGGGGCATAAATGAAATGTATACATTTGATGTAAGTAGAACGCATTAGATAAATTTATACTAGATGTTGCAATAGGCACATTGTATACAGATTATCCAGTGACGTGAACGTTAGAATTATTACAAAAAGTATCAATGAAATACAACAATAGTTAACAAGTTTATTGAATAATCAAATATTGGGGCGTGTCAGTTTTTAAGTACATCAAATTAAAGCCACTTTATCATTCTGTTCTACTTGAGTTTGTGTGTTGAACGACGGCCAACATAACATGCCTTATAACCCAGGCCACGTGGGAAGATCGTGATCATTAAATTGTATTAAATGCCCAGTGGTCGGTCCAGCGCTTAACTGAAAAAAAGAAGAGGTTAGTAACAGGTTCAGCTGGATGTATAATGATTTTATGGTTTTCATTTAATTTCCGTTCTCCTTTTGAAATTACTGATAACATTTCCCAGAATTTATTTCGCACAACTATTTTCTCCATTATATCATAAATCATTTCACATTATATTTTCACACGTATACGTGCATTTGCATTGCTCGTCTTAGCGCCCTGTGATATGTCATTTGCGAATCTCTACGTAGTAATGTTCTCAGTGGTTTCATTCCTTTGGCTAATGTTTCCAATTTTAGCATCAATGCCGTTTATATGTTCTTATGTAACATTTAACTGAAACATGTTGTTTTAAAACATCTAACTGAACATAATTCGTTTTCGCGCGCGAGTAGTAGGGAAAGAACCGATTCATTAGTGGATGATGACGTCACTTCCAGAGTCACGCGGGGTCACTTCCGGTGACGTCACATCCGGGTCAAAGGTCACACCCGGGTCAAACTTCACGTCCGTGTCAAAGATCTCTTCCGGTCACGTGACGACCCAGCAAGAGTTGTCAGCATTTGCGTACACTTCGCCATCCATAAGATGGCTTGCGAATGGCGTGTCTCCATTATCGCGGAGCGATATCCGATATATTACCGGATTCTGTTCGGCCTTCATCCGGCGGAGAACAGACTGGAGAAATCTGATAAATTACAGGCTTTCATACCACTTCGGAAACAGATATTGCCTGGGCTTATACAAAAGATATAGATATGAATAACTTTCGTATCATCCAAGAGGTGTGGTTGATCTGTAATTTTGAGCAAGTAGGACATCACATGACTCGAAAATGGCGAGTTACGTTGAGGTTACGTCGGTAGACTTTAGCTGGTTGGCTGACCAAGCCACGTGGTATTGGCTGAAAATGGATACACACGATCCCAGGGTCAGTCTTACCGCGTATAGATGACCGAGATGGTTACAGGTTGGAGTTGTCAGATCCTAAAGAAGCTTCAGTTACTTCAATGTTAATGGGCAACCCACTCAAGAACATTTGCGGTATGGGTTGTGACACCTCGTTTTCTTTGTCTCGCGATTTAGAAGATGGTGGGAGGGGTTTCGAGGCCTTGGGTTGAATTTCGCTGCGCATGCGTAGTCCATAGACAGATCGGGAATGGACGTTTTAGGGTCGTGGGGGACTACTATTGGTCCAACTGGGTCGTGTGAAGTGTCACAGTGAGGCACTCGTTGGGGGGGGCATCCAACTGGATGGGTATGGAATGAAAGTAACGCTATCGTGCCATGCGCAGGCAGGGAAATGTGAGAAAAAAGCATTGGAATGGACGTTTTGGGCTCGAGGTGGGCCAATATTGCTCCGAATGGGTCGTGTGGGGTATTTATGTGAAGCGCTCCTCGAGTTCGATCATGTCATGGGTGGGTGCATGTAAAACTTTCCCCCCCAAAAACTGGAAACACGGACTTTACCCCTAAAATATAGAAAACCCCTATCAACCAAGTCTAGAGGGGCTAATATTGGTCCACAGTGGAGCGTGGCCTGCCGAGAGGTGAGAGATAGTGGTAGTATGCAACCTCCCCACAGCGCATGCTCCATTTCGCAGGCTCCAATAACATCCCTGCCTCCAATAGCGGAAGTTGACCTTTACTACGTTGCTATGACGTATAGGGGAAACCAACCAACGCACGGTTCAGTTTGAATCCGACCAAACGACTCCTTTAGTGTTGCACATGAGCGAACTACTTTTCATATGCTCTGTCCAGATAAACAGGGAAAATGATCTCCAGATAATTCTTTTTAACGCTAGGTCAACGGAGGTATTATGCAGACTTGAAAAGTAATCAAAATTTTCGTTAAACATCTATTTTACTATATATGATGTCACTTCCGGCGATGTGCGCGAAGGCCCCGAATCCGGTCCAAAAATCTGACTGGTGGCTGGGGTGTTATTAGACCCCCAGCGAGGTGGTTGGGTAGTATGTTTGCACAGAAAAAAACGGAACACGGACTTTACACCTGGTGAGTCGTAGAAATGGGAATGTTGTTGTTGTTGTTGTTGTTGACATAGTGTAGTCTCTCAATTACACGAAAGTAAAGATCAAGGGAATTAATCCAGTTGCCCTTTAGTAGTAGAGAGATCAGAAACCCAGTATATTTGCCCTATGGCCATTGCGGTGTGTTTTACAGTACTGGTAACGACTTAACGCCCTATCTGAATGCCTTAACGCCTTATCTTAACGCCTTAATGCCCTATCTTAACGCTTTATCCCAACGCCTTAACGCCCTAGCATAACAGTTTATTATCTTTTGCGCGAGATTGTACCATGAAATTATATAATACTAACACGTCGACAAGGTGTATCAACCTGTAACCATCTCGGTCATCTATACGCGGTAAGACTGACCCTGGGATCGTGTGTATCCATTTTCAGCCTACTTTCGGCAACTGCGAGAGGGAATTTCCAGAAATCAATACCACATGACTTCGTCAGCCAATCAGCAAAAGTCTACAGACGTAACCCCAACGTAACTCGCCATTTTCGAGTCATGTGGTGTCCTACTTGTTCAAAATTACAGATCCATCACACCTCTTGTATGATACGAAAGTTATTCATACCTATATATTTTGTAAGCCCAGGCAATATCTGTTTCAGAAGTGGTATGAATACCTGTAATTTATCAGGTTTCTCGGGTCTGTTCTCCGCCGGATGAAGGCCGAACAGAATCCGGTAAAACACCGGATATCGCTCCGCGATAATGGAGACACACGATTCGCAAGCCATCTTATGGATGGCGAAGTGTACGCAAATGCAAGGTGTGTATATCAATTCATTCACACCACGGAATAAACAATTGAGACTTGGTGGTCCCCGATGTCGTCATCGCTCTACGCCGTCGGACATTGTACGGAGGTTTTGCTGGGAAAACACCTGTTTCGCAGGCCATCGCCAGGGTAAATTACCTGTCAGGGTAAATTTTTCGGAGAATTCTCTGGAAAACCCCTGTTCTATTCATAAATCACTCGGGAGTAGTAGATAAATGGGAGTTTCCGAGGTGCAATGGAGTGCGTTTGGGGGAGATGAGGGCTTTGTTCCATCCGGCTACCTGGTAGAGTTACCTGTGTGCGCGTGTGTGGTGGAGGAGGAGGAGGAGAAAAAAGAAGAGGAGGAGGAGGAATGGGTTGAGTGAGAAAGTGAGTGATTAAATGAGTGAGTGAGGCGTACCCAATGCCCATCTTAATGCAGTGACGCCCTGTCACTGGTGAGTGAGTGTGGTGATGGTGGTGGTGGTGGTGTGTGGTGGATGTTTGTGGTGGTGGCGTTGGTGGTGGTGGTTATGGTGTTGCTGAGCGCCCGTCTTAACACAGTGACGCCCTAACGCCCTAACGTTCTCTATACTTAGTCCCATAATGTCTTATCGCCATGATGCAGACAGTTGAGAGAAAGAAAAATCAACCCGTTCACAAGTTGTCATATAGTTTATTCTTCCCACCATCACATCATTCCCAAGCTGGGGAAGCCGCGTTGGGTATGTTAACAATTCTCGTAGGCTCTTGTCCAATCAGAAATCACCATTTTATGCTGTATGTCATATTTATTCTTGTCTGTTATTTGTATTCTCGGCTGTCCTTGTCCAATCAGAAGCCGCCATTTGGTTTTGCGTCAACCTTCGGCCACGTTCGCTGTTGTCCGTTGGAAGTATCCCTAATCATTTGAACGTCAGCTGTGCACGTCTTTGGAATAGGCTTGCTTTCATGCACATAACACAGTAACGCCCGCCAACGCCTAGCTTAACGCTTCAATACCCTGGTGAATTAACCCGGAAGCTCTGATGGGTCTATGGGTACCATAGTTTGGTGACATTTGGTTATGTCAACGTCACAAAACGTCACAAAACATTGTTGCAGAAACTTATAAAACAGGGCTATTCCGCCAAGCGCCTCCACTCAAAGTTTCTCAAATTTGGCGATACATATCGCATGCTGATAGCAAAATACGAACGTAGCGTGCAAGATCTATGGCGCTACGTTTCGTAACTTGTGTCTAATTCCGCTTAACCCCGGGGCTAGGGGCCGTATGAACCCATGTACTTCAAGATCCTCATGGTACTCATATGAACAGTCACAATCAAAGCGTGACTGAGATACAGCATTCTTTAGATGACGACTTTACAACGAATATTATGGATTATACTGATAATACTGATCAGCGATACGGATTTGATATTTTTGGAACATCATGATGTCTTGCCGGCATCATTGAAAACTGTTGACCGCTTCTTTCTTGCAGGAAACAAGCCTATGTTTATGTATACTATGATTGACTTTTTGAATTTGGTGCTAATACTGTTATATGGAATATGGAATAGGTCTTTGGATTATGGACGCGGATATTCTCTAATGGACGACGGCTGGATTATGAATGACGGACTAGACGCTTGTAATGTAGCCTGTACACCTGAAATGGTGTACATGTTATTTGTGTAACATCCACAAATATCCCATGGAATTGACACTAATTCCTCAAAATGCAGTGACGCCCGTCAACGCCCGTCTCAATGCCATAATGCCCCATCTTAACGCCTTAATGCCATCTCAACCGCTTAACGCCCTATCTTAATGTCCTATCGCCCTATCTTAAGGCCCTATCGTAAAGCCTTAACGCCCAGTAGTAACACCTTAACGCATTGTCAACCATCTAATCACACACACATGCTTTGACCATTGGCCCTTGACCCTTGATGGAAGTAACGTAATCACCGGAAATGGCGTCATCGAATATACAACCAAGATTTTTGTCCTGGGAAATGTGCCCAAGCGACTCACACTCGCCATCGCGGAGAACACCACTTCCACTGAGATGTAAAAATAAACCCCATTCAGTTTCAGTTTAGCCCTACCAGGCCTGGAGATCCATTATGACCCCCTACCAACCCCACCCCACTATCTCCGAAAGGACGAAAAAATGGGGAAATGACATTCGTGACTTTTAGTTTATCATACTGGGGTCATTTTGAGCCCATTTGTATAACCTGTCGAGCAGAGAATCATGGGTAAATTCAAAATGGCCGCCATGCTGGGTAGCAGAAATGTGACTTATCTTCCAAATTCCTGCTTTTCTTAGAGGAAAAGTGGGCAACAACTATTTTATGTCACATCAGACTATTATTTACTAATTTATCACGCAGGTTTCAAATAAATCACGCAAATAAATAATTTAAAAAATCTAACGGAAAAATTGCCCAAGAAATGCCTTTTTGAAATGACATCACTGTGATGTCACCAAAGCGGCCATCTTTGATTTTTTTTTACATTTTCTGATGGAGCTTCACCGAAGGATATAGTCTGGTAAGTTTCACCCCCTATCGCAAGGGGTAAGGAAAATATTTTGACGGAGTGAAATGCCCTTCCTCCCAGGCCTGGACAGGCCCTCAAAAGGCCAGGCCCAATAGGGTTAAACACTTACAAAACAATTGGGTAATTTTGGCGTCGTACGTCGGCCTTCGCATAGAGCTTCAGAGGGCGACACGCTATGCGAATGTACATCGCTAATCGCCCTTTGTAATGTTAATCTGAATTGAAGGTGAAGATCGGAAACAGGCTCAAATATCTCAGAACTCTGTCCTTGATGCAATGTACATCTATATAGCTACAAGGTTTGGGTGGGTTTACAGCAGATGCAGCTCAAGAGTATGGGACCTGACCCTCAATGGCGTCCAGCACATGACAGAAGTTTAAGGTGAGGTGGTCAAACCTGGTTTGATCGATCAAATAGTTTGAAGGTCCAAATGGGCACGGTTTGTGGGTGTTGCTACTGGGCCCATTCAAAATTGCAAGCTGTTGACCTGGAGGCCGACTTCAGTTAAGCGCGATCCATGATGAAAAGGTTGGCGTACACATGCTGTGGAACAGGTCGATTAAAGGAAAGTAATCGACTTCCTACTCACTCACTTGAGTTTCAGGCGCCCAGGGCATCATATTTGGTGGACCATAAGATAGAACCACGTGGGCTCTTTGGCTCTGGATGGCAGATAGACTTCAAGCGCCGGTCATCGACTCCTATGAGTACAGTCATAGCTTCTGAAAATGGTGTCGTGTGGATCCATCAATGGTACATTGTTGATGTTATGGGTAAACTGATGGTGTCATAAAGTTTTAGAGACTTCCCCTTTAAACATCTTTCATGCACATCGCAACCCAGACTCAAACCACCATAGGAACCACTTGTCACTTGGTGGCCTGGCCTACTTTGTGACACCACTGAACTTCTGTTCATACCTGCCCTGCACCCCGCCACACAACCTGCCACAATTCTCTCCCCACCTCGCCTCACCATGCTGTTTTCCTACCACCATCACTTTCTATCATTAACTGAAAGGGTAGTATAGAGTACCGTACTTGGAAGGAGCTGCTTGACTTACGTAAATATACTGGTAGCTTTCGGCAAAAACAGAGTTTGTAACAGTTGGCCGAGAGCCAGATTAGATCGAAAACTAAGACTTTGCCATAGATGGGTGTATGATAAGAGTTGGATTAATTCGAAGTTCTAGAGGTCTCGAAGAGGATGCAGTTGGATCACATCAAATTACAAGCGTCTAGTCCGTCATTCATAACTCAGCCTCGGCTGAAGGCTCGAAGAAGGACCCAGCATAATACCTCGTCTGTCCCGTGTAATCTAAACTATATTCTATGCCTAAAAGGAATATGGGAATATTCAACCAAGATTTTTCCTGTGGGATCTGCCCAAGCGATTAACTCTCACCTTGGCAGACAGCAACAGTTTCAGCGGAGCATATAATAAACCCCTTTCACTTCAAACATTTCAACATCAACTTTGTGGCTCTGCATGTGGACAGGCAGCAGACCTCACGCACACGCTAAACCAACGTTTGTACAGAAAAGCTACATCTATAGTTACTTTTTGCGACCTAAGAATTTTATTCTTAGGTTGCTCTGAATAAAAAAATTGTGAATTCACCTAAACCATGTACTTTTTATTCCAACAACATTATGAACAAATGATTAAACATGTCGCGGTCTTAACAAGGGTTTCATGGGGCTACAATGATGCTCATGTGTACCATAGTTCCAGTCTCACCAGGGACTAAATTGAAATTATCACTGGTGACAGCCATGGAGGGTGTTCCAAAGCGCCGAAACAAATTTTAGTGGCCCCCCTTTGAACACTTTCATGCACCTCTAGCAGGGATGAGAGTGCAGCAAGAAAATAATATCTGAAAATAGTTGAAAATACCCCACCCCCATCCCACACACCGTCTCACGATATCGTCATATTTTTTTACTTTCAGATCAAAGTCGGAATGTTTTAGAAATAAAATTTGCAAAAAAAATAAATATATTAAATCAGATAAAAGACTGGAACTTCTCATCCCTGCACTTAAATGCTCTGCGCCACACATCACAACCTGAGCCTATTCATCATGTAAGGAAAACACAATAGGCGACTACATGAAGGGAACATGGAAAAGCTACCCGACAAGCTGTATTGCACACGGTGTCCCCGGTTTGAAGATCCTTACACGACGAACTGCTCAAAACCTGCTACACTGCTATATATCTCCACCATACTGATTTCTACCACCACCACCACACCCCTTCATTAAGTAAAAGGGTAACATATACTACTTGGGAGGAACTTTTTGGCTTGTCGTACATATACCGATAGATGCTGGCACTGTGGTAGATTGCAACAGGCGGTTTCACCAGATTAGGTCGAAAAGGAGCTGACTAATCACTGAAGATGGCTTTGACATAACTGAGTATCTAAATGAGAGGTCGATCAAGATTAAGTTGTAGAGGTGTAGCAGTCTTTTGTCCGTAAGGAATGACGTAACAGACGACCACTGGGGTTGAGGTTGACAAGGCCCTTTTTTATTGTCACACAAGAAAACCCTATATAAACAAAACATAACAGGGTATAAAAATCTGTACATTAAACATTTCACAATACATAGCAACAGATAAATATATGTCAGTTCTAATTCACTTTATAGTATTTGTGTTTACAAATATACGTCATGAACCTCATTAGAGATATAAAAAACATCACCGTTATCAATTATATCACCTTTATCAATTATCATGAGTCATCAAATAGGCTGGGCATAAAGCCTTAACTCGCATAACTTTACACATGGGCACACGGTAACTGAAATTCGTGTGAGGTTATATAACCTTTAAATCCACGGTCATATTATATAACCGTCAAAACCACTTAAACCACTTAGATCACTTACCCTGTCTATGGGACAGGGGCGCACTATAACACAGGACAAGCCCAATTTAATTCAGCTATCCAGCCATGTATCTGTATGACAAACACCTGTATGAATAACAATAACCGTGTTCAGCCATATGGGGAAACACACTAGATAAGCAACAAGATTTCCCAAACTGTACGTTAGAGATACCAAATACGTGCTTCATACAAGCCGACGTGAAATATAGAATCAAGGTTACGCTTATAGAATAACCAAATAGGTCATGGAAAAGACTTTGGCTACATAAAGCATGTGCCACAAGCTACTCTGAATACTTAGTAATTCACGAGAAGATAAACAATGGAAATCCAAGCAATTGTACTTTCCTAACGAAAAATAACATTTACAAACAATATACCAAATACGCATTTTCGGACAGAAAATAACCCTAACAAATACTTGTTAAACCAACCACAAATAATATAACATATATACAATCACTGACCTGTATACGCCGTAGAACAAACTCTATCAAGCCATGCGAAATCGGTGAGCTGGAACGAACGCAGCTACGCAGTTAGATCTATGCGAATGGTATAACACGGTCCAGATATCCGTGCAGTTAGCTGAACCCCGGATTCGCATTAGCGTGCATGCATGCAACCAATCATCGCTCTTGATCGCAAAGCGCGCCCGACACCCAGCGAATGACAGTCCAGCAAAATGTCACATGGCGAATACAACCAATAAAAAGCAAAATAAACATACTCCAAAGCAAGGCGGCAAAATAGGTGCAGAGAAATCCCTGTTAGATGATCAGAATAATCTCTGCCAATCTCACAAATACACACAGTCACACAAGTAGTAGGGAGGATTGATCTGCAACATTTAGCTCTTCACTGCGCATGCGCAGAGTTAATATTTGGGGTTGTAATGGGGGTGATCGCATACGTGAGTAGATGCAAATGAGTTTTATGCAAATGAGGTCATTGGGTTCATTGTGTTTATTCAAGATGGCGGCTTGTTTTTGTATGGTGGGGGTGGTCGGTTTCAAGATGGCGGCTTGTTTTTGTAGGTTAGGGGTGGTCGGTTTCAAGATGGCGGCTTGTTTTTGTATGTTAGGGGTGGTCGTATTCAAGATGGCGACTTGTTTTTGTAGGGTAGGGGTGGTCGTATTCAAGATGGCGGCTTGTTTGTGTGAGTTATGGGTTTTTCCCAGCCCTCATTTGCATATGTTCAAGATGGCGGCTTGTTTTTGTAGGGTGGGGGTGGTCGGTTTCAAGATGGCGGCTTGTTTTTGTAGGTTAGGGTGGTCGTTTTCAAGATGGCGGCTTGTTTTTGTAGGGTAGAGGTGGTCGGTTTCAAGATGGCGGCTTGTTTGTGTGTGTTATGGGTTTTCCCCAGTCATCCTCATTTGCATATGTCGTTTTCAAGATGGCGGCTTGTTTGTGTGTGTTAGGGGTGGTCGTTTTCAAGATGGCGGCTTGTTTTTGTGTGTTAGGGGTGGTCGTTTTCAAGATGGCGGCCTGTTGTCCGCTGAAAATATGCAAATGAGGTCTTTGCAGGGGTGGTCGTATTCAAGATGGCGGCTTGTTTTTGTAGGGTAGGGGTGGTCGTATTCAAGATGGCGGCTTAAATGTGTTTTTTATGCAAATGAGGTCATTGGGTTCATTGTGTTTATTCAAGATGGCGGCTTGTTTTTGTATGGTGGGGTGGTCGGTTTCAAGATGGCGGCTTGTTTTTGTAGGGTGGGGGTGGTCGTATTCAAGATGGCGGCTTGTTTTTGTAGGTTAGGGGTGGTCGGTTTCAAGATGGCGGCTTGTTTTTGTAGGGTAGGGGTGGTCGGTTTCAAGATGGCGGCTTGTTTGTGTGTGTTATGGGTTTTCCCCAGCCCTCATTTGCATATGTTCAAGATGGCGGCTTGTTTTTGTGTGGTAGGGGTGGTCGTTTTCAAGATGGCGGCCTGTTGTCCCCTCAAAATATGCAAATGAGGTCTTTGGGTGTGTTTCAAGATGGCGGCTTGTTTGTGTGTGTTAGGGGTGGTCGTTTTCAAGATGTCGGCCTGTTGTCCGCTGAAAATATGCAAATGAGGTCAATGGGTTATAAAAGGAGTTCATTTTTAGGGGGCAAGGGTGTATTCAATCTGACTTACCTGACCTGTCTCCCAGCCAGCCAGCCAGCCAGCCAGCCACGCAGCCAGCACAGCCATCCATTTACTTTTTTCGAGTAAGCATGAGACGTGGAGCAGATTTTCCCTTCGACCCAGCAGCACCTCCGGTTGAAGTGTTGCCTGAAGATGCACGTGTCAGGGCCATTTATCAACGACACTGGGCTACCATACGCCATTGTTTTCATCGTGATCGTCATCTTTTGGACTTATACAATTTTCGCCTGGAGGACCTCACGTATCTCACTACATATGCCGAGAACATTTTCAAAGATCAGGTGACAGCCTATAAGTTGAATGTCACATTTGGGTATATCTTACGGCACAAAGAGACGGACCAACTGCGGTATTTCTATCCCAGTAACAATTCGTATGTGTTTGACCAGCCATTCACCATCACGGATGCGATTTCTCTGGAGCCGGTGGTGGAGCAACTCACTACATTAGACCCGTTGGAGTGGGCCCGCCTGCAACGCCCCAATACACAATGGTTGGTGGAAATGGTGACTAACGTCACATTTTTCATCACGAAAATGCGAGATCACCCGATCGGTGCTCCTGTACAACTTCCCCCGTGGTTGCTTTTTCGAAAAGGCCTGTATGCATTAACAGCAGGAAAAAAAAGGGGGCCCTACAAAGACCGGAAATGTCTGTTTCGGTGTTTGGCCGTGCATCTGGATGAGTGTGACCCCCAGGCTTGTGACACAGTCACCGATGGCTATTGGGAAGAGTATTTAGAGCAGCAAGACATGGATAAGCGGCACTTCCGTGGAGTCCCCTTTAAGAATTTGGATGATGTAGAAACACTGTTCGATATTAATATCTTTGTTTATCGATTACGACGCGAGGATGACGACACCTTTGTGGCTGAATTGGTTCGTCGATCCACAGAACGGTATGCTGCTACGATGAAAGTGAATGTGTTCGATGACAATGGCGTGAGTCATTTTTCGCTCATTACCAATATGAGCCTGTACGCTCAGTCTTTCAGTTGTGCCCAATGCCATCGTGTGTTTAACCAGTCTTACAGCTTACATTGCCACGAGAAAATCTGTGACAACAGTGTCAAGCGAGTCTATCCGGGTGGAGTGTATCATAATACACCTACTATTTTCTAGGAACTGGCCGAGGAGGGTATCATCATACCGGAAGAGGACCGTTATTTTCCCTACCGGGCATGCTATGATTTTGAGGCCGACGCGATCACTACACCTACGACAAGCGGACACCCGGGCTCTTCAAGCTGGAGTGGAGTGGAGATGCTATGATTGCGCTCTCCTCCAAGACCTACTACTGTTACGGAGGAGATGGAGGAGAGGATAAGTTTAGCTGTAAAGGAGTGAGCCGGCGCGATCCCAACATAGACAAAGATCTCTACCTGGGTGTATTGCAAAGCCAGGCCAGTGCGAGTGGCACTAATCGTGGATTCCGGGTCGTCGACCACCAGATGCGGACCTATATACAGCAACGAGACGCCTTTACTTTCTTTTATCCCAAATGAAAAGTATTGGCCGACGGTGTGAGCACTACATACTTGGACTTGTAAAATGTGGAACATTAACTGTGGATACACGAGTTATAAAACTGTAAAAGTCAGGATGGCCGAGTGGTCTAAGGCGCCGGTATTAAGTGCTGGTGGGTGAAACCCGTCGTAGGTTCGAATCCTACTTCTGACAAACTTTTTTTGTACCTTAATCACTACTATTCTATGTGTACATACCTCTACTATTTGTACCCTGTATTCTATTTGTATAGAGTAACTCATCATTCTTGTTGACTTAAATAAAGAGAGAAAAAGTCAAATCATTTTTTTGTGTTTTTTCATCAATTTATTCAACAATGAACGTCAGAACAACAACGTCATAACAATATAATGTGATAATAATAATAGTGGTCTGCGCGCGCAGTACATTTTTAAGTTAACCAGAGAAATGGAGCATGCACATTAAAACGAGAGGCCGTCCAGTCATAGACGAGGACATCCCGGTCTTCGGCTTGACAATAATCATCAAACATATGTACAATGGTGGGCATAGAATGTCCTCTACTCCGGTGAGTATGAGGCGCCGTTTGTCACTTTCTGATTTAATCTACTGATTTATAAATATCGGGTATTTAGCAGTCGGATATATAAATGTGCATAAAATGAGCGTGAAATAAACACCGACTTTAGTCAATTTTAAATCCTATATCAGCGAATAAAATCCGAGAAATATTTATAAATACCTATATTAGATTTCAAGATATATATATCTCTCGTTGTGTTATTTCTGGGATATAAATTCCTCCACAATATATATATATATATATTCCTGACAAACGATTTCTTATTTATATATCCGAGGTAACGTATCTTACTGATATATAAATATTTCAAAATGTGCTGTTGGGTATATATATATATCCAGTCTTCGTCTAACTCCGGATTTACAAATACTGAACTGAGAAAGTCTCATATATAGATATCCCATTTATAGTATGCTAATAGTATGCTGATGAGTCTCAAAAACCGATGACGTCGTCGGTTTTGGTGTTGGTTTAGATCATATTGTCTATTTCGTGTTTCAGGTGACAAAAGTCCTTGTGATCCGTGGGCAAGACATAATGAATACTAATAATAATATCTTTCTATAAATTCTGTGCTTCTGCGAATAACGCTGGTTAAAAGTAAGAAGTACCTGAATGAATTTGCCCGATAATATTCACAGATGACCCACAAATTAGCGTGTGTTTACAATACCGCACATGAGAATCTGCGGAATGATTGAGCGGTGTTTGCCGACCCTTGGTACACTTGAAGAGGCTTAGTGTGACATCATCATTTTTGCGGTAAACGTATCGCAACTCATTAGCATATTATAACTGGGATATCTATATATGAGACTTTCTCAGTTCAGTATTTGTAAATCCGGAGTTAGATGAAGATGGATATATATATACCCAACTACACATTTTTAAATATTTATATATCAGTAAGATACGTTACCTTGGATATATAAATAAGAAATCCTTTATCAGGAATATATATATATGGTGGAGAAATTTATATCCCAGAAATAACACAACGAGAGATATATATATCTTGAAATCCAAAATAGGTATTTATAAATTTTTCTCGGATTTTATTCGCTGATATAGGATTTAAAATTGACTGAACTTGGTGTTTATTTCACGCTCATTTTTTGCAAATTTATATATCCGACTGCTAAATACCCGATATTTATATATCCGACTGCTAAATACCCGATATTTATAAATCAGTAGATTAAATCAGAAAGTGACAAACGGCGCCTCATAGGTGAGTGAGATAAAACACACAGTACTGTCCGCACACACTACTCAAGGGTCCTTGTAATCTTTGCGTATTCCAACGCCACTCTGTAGTAGAGACGTCCATGAATTTCACCAAATCGGTATGGAGGGGGGCAAGTCCGTAGGAATCAAAGTATTCGCCTTGGCCTTGGGTGTCCACGTACACAGCTATCCAATGTTCACCGGGTCGACTCTTCGGGTCTGTATTTAGGATGTAGGCTGCTGGAGTGGTGGAGTGGGTGGGAAACACATTGCGTGGAAATACACCTCGAAAGGGGATCTTGGGATCTCGCTGGAGTATGTCCATCAGCTGTTCTGTATCCATGATCTCTAGCTGGCGTAGTCACACAGCACGTTTCTTTGCTCATCCACGCTGATGATGTTATCAAACTCGGCGTAGCAAATCACGTTAATGGTTCTGTGTAGAGGTTTGGAGAAACGCAGTTCCAACCGTAGGTTTCCTTTCTTCAGCAAAGCCAGTTGATGATCGTGTTCCAAGGTGGGGGTGAGGTCAAAGGCGAACAATGTGTACCCATTGCTAAAGTCTTGTCGACTGATGGTATTGCCTTCGTCCTGGTTGTTTTGTCCTGTGGCTGTAAATAGGTTCAGGTAGGTCCGTACATAGTTTCCGCTAGTAAAGTCCGGTTGTAAGGGTCGGGCTGGAATTTGATGACCGGCCACGTGCAGTGCCACAAAGTTGATGTCGAAATGGTCAAATTTGAACGGGTTCTCAGCCCAATTTCCATTGAATCCGGTGTTGGTCACACACGCCAGGGTAAGACGTTTAGGCAGATCCCCTAGAAATAAATTCTCTCTGTTGGCCATCATCGTACCTTGGGGCACAGAGAACACCTTGGTCTGTACGCGTCGGATGGGGTACTGGGCTGGTTTTTTCGCTAAGGCTTGCATGTGACTCAGCAACACCCCCTGTTGCAAATCTACCGTACGGACAAACAGGGCTGCCTCTTCAATGACGATGTTGTAATCGAATGCCCCCGGCCCACCGGCCATTAAGCAGAACATAGGTGAGGACCGGATCAACTTGATCTTGATGGATACCCGTTCATCATGTAGCGGTCTTGCAGGAACAGATCGGCGTGCAGTCGTCCCATCATATCGATGGACTTGCTTTCGGCTCCCATTCTTTTGCGTGTGACGAACCCACTATTGGCACCGACTATGCTGTTCTGGTATCCAGGCATATCCCTGAAGTACAGCGCAGCTTGTAAGTGTGATGTTTTGGCATCACTGCCGTACGACAACAGCGTCTCCAGGTAGGCTCGGTACGGGTACGTATTAGTGGACGTACTGATCAGTCTATCGTTCAGACTTATATCTACCTGTTGGAACAAGGAGTGCAGCCAAAGATTCACCGGGGCTACATTCACATCGGCCTTTATGTTCGTCCCGTCCTTGTTCGTTATTTTGGCTTTGACGTACAAGTAGGAGTGGGCTAAATCCAGGTAGGCCGTATCTTTGTTTTCAATGGTAAATTCCACGGGACCCATCCCCGTCAGGCTAGCCAGGGGTCGATGTTCTACCCAACGTCCTTCACCTACACTGGTTTGGGTGGGTGGAACAGTCCACAAATCCAATTCACTGTTGGTAGACGGACAGGACTCGGAGTGAATGAAGCCCATTATGCGAAGATGTCTCGCCTATTACGTCTCTTCTTGTTCGGGGAGCTCTTCTTCCTCCTCTGGGGTGTGCGTCGTCGGTGGGCTGGACGCTGAATGAATCGGGGCTGTGTCGGTCTTTGTCTTTTAAGGGCTTTGGCGATCAATACACTTCCGGCTTCTTTAGCCCGGCGTTTGAAGGCTTGTCGAGGTGCTGTGCCTTCCATCACATCACCGGCCACGCGCAATCCACTGCGTACCGCTTGTTTTCCCACCGCTTTCACACCCCGTGTCACCATGGGTAAAAACGTTTTCACAATACTGCCCAGTATGTTTCCCAAGCCGTGACCTCGTTGCATGCGTGCCCCGCTAAACATGGGCATACCTCCTCCCGTTTGTTTCTTGTAGTAGTCGGCATAGCTGGGTGTATGGCACTGGTAAGGCACGTACATATTATACGAAGTGAGGAGAGCGGGTTTGTTGGAAAGCAAGTGTCAGCACCACTTTTCCTCGTTCGAATGGGATCGGACGTCC
>JAVTVY010043589.1:0-20294 GCA_036873755.1 Hanleya hanleyi | reverse complement strand
CCAATATGGCCACCAGGCAGCCATCTTGGATTTCCCCATGAAACCTTGTTATCGTGATTTCTCAGGAACTACCGCATGGATCTTTCTCAAATTTGGTACACAGGTTTTCCTTGGGGTCTAGTTGTGCAAGATACCTTTTCTGGTCCGATTCGAAAATCCAATAGGGCCACCAGGCAGCCATCTTGGATTTCCCCATGAAAATTTGTTATCGTCATTTCTCAGAAAGTACTGCATGGATCTTTCCCAAATTTGGTACACAGGTTCCCCTTGGGGTCTAGTTGTGCAAGATACCTTTTTTGGTCCGATTCGAAAATCCAATATGGTCACCAGGCGGCCATCTTAGATATTCCCATGAAATTTTGTTATCATGATTTCTCAGGAAGTACTGCCTGGATCTTTCTCAGATTTGATACACAGGTTCCCCTTGTGGTCCAGTTGTGCAAGATACCTTTTGTGGTCCGATTCCAAAATCCAATATGTCCATCATGCGGCCATCTTGGATTACCCCATGAAACATTGTTATTGCGATTTCTCAGGATCTACTGCATGGATCTTTGTTAAATTTGGTATACAGGTTCTCCTTGTCGTCTAGTTGTGCAAGATACCTTTTCTGGTCCGATTCGAAAATCCAATATGGCCAACAGGCGGCTATCTTGGATTTTCCCATGCAACTTTGTTATCGTGATTTCTCAGGAAGTACTGCATGGATCTTTCTCAAATTTGGTACACAGGTTCCCCTTATGGCCTAGTTGTGCAAGATACCTTTTTCGGTCCGAATCAAAAATCCAATATGGCCACAAGGCGGCCATCTTGAATTTCCCCTTGAAACATTGTTATCGTGAATTCTCAGGAAATATTTCATGGATCTTTCTGAAATTTGGTACACAGGTACCACATGGGGCCTAGTAGTGCAAGATACCTTTTTTGGTCCGATTCGAAAATCCAAGTTACGCTTCAAATTAATACAGTGTTTTCGAGTTGTGACGTTGCATCACAAGAGTCGGCGGATCAAACGGTGGGGCATATTCTATATACTGACTATAGAGAATATCCATACCTTCACCTTCCATATCAAAGAGTTCAAATAATTCGGAATTAAAATGTATTTCTTCAAATTTTAAATCAGTTTTCTTTAGTCCATGCAGTAGCAAGTGAACTACTCCACCCTTTCGTCTGCCGGCAGGTCGGCTACATGAAGGGACGTCACTCTTGTGACTCAATGTCACAACTCGACAACTGTAGACTACTGCATGTTTCGATCCAAGGGAGATACAATGTAATGAGGATTCAGGCACTTTCGAAGTTTCAACATTACTGCGCGGACCGGACCCCTTCAGTATTAAGTATTGTACCATCTTACTATTTTCGAGCATGGTATCTTAAAAAGAGATATCTCAAACTAGCCCAGTAAACAGAACAGAATTAGCATTCGTTCCTAATTATAAAATCTTAAGTATGTTTCATAGCTCATGCCAAAGTGTCAAAGAGATTGGTCCTCGCTTCCAGTACCCAATGATGACACGTGCAAAAAAATAAATAAAATAAAAAACTACAAAACAAAGGTGAAGGATCCTCCGTACTTGTACATTCACTTTCAGACTAACTTTGCTCATTTCTCTTGTATTATAACAACCGACATAAGTACAGTTTCTAGAACTCCTGAAACTTAGATTATATCTTGGTGTTTTTCAGTGTCCCTTTTCCGATCTTTTTCGCTCAGATTCAAAATTCTGTAAACAAAGTTACAAATCAATCGTTTGTTCTTGGTAACAATGGACAAAAAGATCCTCTAGTCGTTAGCTTACAATTATCGGACAATGGTGGGCGCCAAGATCCTTCAGGATCTCTCGTTATTGTATTGTATTGCCACCAGGCAGCCATCTTCGATTTCCTTATCAAACTTTGTTATCGTGATTTCTCAGGAAGTACTGCATGGATCTTTCTCAAATTTGGTACACAGGTTCCCCTTGTTGTCTACTTGTGCAAGATACATTTCCTGGTCCGATTTCCTGGTCCTGGGACCTGTGTACCAAATATCAGAAAGATTCATGAAGTATTTCCTGAAAATCACGATAACAATGTTTCAAGAGGAAATTTAATATGGCCACCAGGCGGCCATCTTGGATTTTTCCATGAAACTTTGTTATTGCGATTTCTCAGGAACTACTGCATGGATCTTTCTCAAATTTGGAACACTGGTTCCCCTTGGTGTCTAGTTGTGCAAGATACCTTTTCTGGTCCGATTCGAATATCCAATATGGCCACCAGGCGGCCATCTTAGATTTCCCCATGAAACATTATTGTGATTTCTCAGGAAGTACTTCATGGATCTTTCTCCAATTTGGTACACAGGTTCCCCTTGTGGTCCAGTTGCGCAAGATACCTTTTTTGGTCCGATTCGAAAATCCAATATGGCCACCAGGTGGCCATCTTGAATTTCCTCTTGAAACATTGTTATCGTGATTTTCAGGAAATACTTCATGAATCTTTCTGATATTTGGTACACAGGTTGGGGCCTAGTTGTGCAAGATACCTTTTTTGGTCCGATTTGAAAATCCAAGTTATGCTTCATTTTAATACAGTATTCCTGATTTGTGACGTTGCATCACAAGAGTAGGCGGATCAAACGGTGGGGCATATTCTATATATTGACTAGAGAGAATATCCATACCTTCACCTTCTATATCAAGGAGTTCAAATGATTCCGAATTAAAATGTATTTCTTCAAATTTTAAATCAGTTTACTCTAGTCCATGCCATTGCAAGTGAACTGCCCCACCGTTTCGTCTGCCGATGGGTCGGCTACATGAATGGACGTCACTCTTGTGACACAACGTCACAGCTCGACAACTGTAGACTACTGCGTGTTTCGATCCAAGAGAGATAATCAGGATTCAGACACTTTCAAATTTTCAACATTACTGCACAGACCGGATTCCTTCAGTATTAAGTTTTGCACCATCTCACTATTTTCGAGCATGATATCTTAAAAGAGATAACTCAAACTAGCCCGGTAAACAGAACAGAAATAGCATTCGTTCCTCATTATAAAAGCTTACATGTAAGTATGTTTCATAGCTCATGCGAAAGTGTCAAAGAGATTTGTCTTCGCTTCCAGTACCCAATGATGACACGTGCAAAAAAAAAAAGACTACAAAACTAAGACGAAGAATCCTCTGAACATTCACTTTCAGACTAACTTTGTTCATTTCACTTGTATTATAACAACTGACATCAAGTACAGTTTCTAGAAATCTTGAAACTCCTGAAACTTAGAAAGATAATATCTCGGTGTTTTCCAGTCTCCCTTTTTTCGATCTTTTCCGCTCGAATTCGAAATTCTGCAAACAAAATTACAAATCATTCGTTTGTTCTTAGTAACAATGGACAAAAAGATCCTCTTGTCATTAGCTTACAATTATCGGACAATGGTGGCCGCCAAGATCCTTCAGGATCTCTCGTTTTTGTAGGTATCTAGACTACAACTGGATAAAAAAGTTTCCTCATAATTTGGTAGCTGTACCAAACACAGTTAATGATATATAACTGGTTTCATTTAAGCATATATCACAAAATCAGAGATAATAGCACCCGAAAAGGTGCATAACTCTGTAAAATAAGGGTCGAGGCGAGTAATTTTTTGTTGGCTTCTAGAATACAACAATATAAATAAGTTTTCAAAATATAATAGCTATATCGAACACAGTTTTGCAGATATAGTTCGTTACATTCAAGCATATAGGACAGAAATAGAAATTAATATATCTGTAAAGGGGCATAACTGTAAAATACGAGCCGAGGGGAACCAATTTCAATAGGCATCTGATTTAGCACTAGATAAATAAGTGTTCAAAATTTGGTGGTTGTGTCTCGAGCAGTTTTGCCTAAAATGCGGTAATAGACGGACGGACGTACATGGCAACGACAATACCCCAAGGCCAAAATGGCCGACGGGTAAAAATAATATAAAATTGTAATAATAATATAAAATTGTTTATACAATTTTTCACATAAATATTATAGGGTGGGGAAAAGGGCCACTGGGGAACAAAAGTCCACTGGGGGAAATTTCCATTGGGGAAAATGCCCATGGGAAATCTGCCACTGGAGAAAAGGGCCACTGGGGAAAAAGGTTTACTCTCCACATATCACAACTGACATAATCACACTGGGGGACGGGAGGGGGCACTGGAAGTGTTCTCAGCCATTCTTATATGGAGATAACATGTTGTTTCTCTAATAATGGAAGTACACTGATGACCTTCAATTACCCAAAGGTCAAGTTTTGTTAGCCTATAGCTGCCTAGTAAACTGATCACACTCTTGATCAGCCCAATGTTGATCAGCCCAATGCTCTCTATCATTCAATTACTTAGACATGTATTGGGGAATGAACCATAACTTGTAATTGTCCAAGATTCAAAACTTTTGTATCTTCTTCGGTGATACAGCCCATTTTAATCATGTCCTGGGAACGTTCTACTTTGAACCATATATAGTTAGAATATTTTATTGTGTGGTGTAAAATGATTAAATTTATAGATATTTTACCTTGATTACTTACTGCCATTATTTGTACTCTGCACAGGATCACCTATTGTCTGTGGGGACACTTGTACGTATCACACCAGATGAAGTCATACCCAGTCTGCTTAACGAGGTTACGCTGACCTTACAGAACCCCACTCTACTACAGGTCACACATGAAGAGTATCAGATTTTTCTCACACCAGAAGGAGAGCTTTATGATAAATCCATTATAGAAAGGTAGCGGTATACTTGTGATTCGACTTTTGCAGTTGTCACCTGTGAAAACAGTAGATACATATAAGCAATTAACTATATGAATTGAGTTCATAACTATGACAAAAATTGTAGAATTATTTTTCTAGCATTGCTAAATGGAGTATACATCATGTTCTGGTTACAGTAAGGTCTCTAATAAATTTGATCACATAATTACATTCTTTAAATGATTATTCCACAATTTAATAGGCTTATTGCTTCAGCTGGGACTTTCAGCTGTCACCCTCAGAGGGTCCTTATCTATTTAACACATTCTAGAAGTGTTTATTTCTACCCATCAATGGTTCTGTTCAGAGCAAGGTTGCTCAGGCATAAACCACCCCATGCCTGGGTTTCAAGGCAATGATAAAAAACAAAACAGGCTGTACGGAAATGAACAGTGTTTTGAAAACAGATGCCCGATGGTATTTGCCTTTGATGTTCTTGACTAAATCACACCATTGATAGGTGGAAATAATCACAGCTACAATTTGTCAAATAGACAAGGGCCCACAGCTGAAAATCAAAGCTGATGCAAAAAGTGTATTGGTCTGCCTTTATTCAGCTCTAAATGTCCAAAACTGTTCACAACTGTGAGTCAAAGTGTCCTTCATTGAAGGTGTTTGATTTTATTGAGTTTAGAGGTTTTCTAAAAGTGATTAAATTATTAGAAATCTCACTGTGCCGGCTCATTTTTGGTCATGTTGATAATGTTAGGTATTTTGTCTGGTGAGAATTGTTAAATACTGAATCGTCAACTTTAACTTGATCAGTCTAGAACAAATTGACCTGGATAGGGTGGTGATTATTTCAGTATGTACATATTGCTCAATGTATATTTAGTAGAATGCCATATAAAATAAAGAAATTGGAATATAGAGGTCCTTCTTTCTGTCATTTTGGTAATTTCACACAGTTAGATTTTGGTAATTTCACACAGTTAGATTTGTCTGATTTCAGTGCCTCGAAGACTGAGGTTGTGGATGCTAATATCAAACGTGAGAGTAAACTCTACACTTATGAAGAGCAAATGGCAGAAATTGAGCTGAAAAAGGTTTGTGGCATATCAATGTGGGGGAATATATGTTCATCAGACGAGAGGTTAACTTTCCACTGAGTATGTGCTGAAATATTCCATTCTTGCAAAACTGGGCTGTTTGCTGTATTCTTGTGGCATCCACACACCGTTAGGTGACCTCAGGACATTTTGTGATATTATTTCCAGCCAAAACAATCAGATTACAACAGTTAGTGAGTAGGATTTAGCGTCGTTTTCAACAATGCTTCAATCATATCATCATGATGCCTATATCTGCCAGGACACGAGAACGCCCACAGTTCCTATTATCCTGGACACTAACTGGTCCAGCCAGTTCCCTCCGCTGGTGCATGTGTAAAAGTTTGCCAGCTAATTGCCGATGGGGAGTTGTTCTCTCCGGGTACTCTGGTTTCTTCCACCGTTTAAACTGGCTGTCCCCATACGAGTGAACTAACCGTGAGTGTGAAATCAAACCCAATCCCTTCTCCCCCCTCCCCCCTGTATAGCATTTTGTCATCAATCCAACTATTGACCGGGCTTAAAAACATTGCTTAACTTCACTGCAGATTATGACGTAACAGATTCTTTACAAACCTGCCAAATTTAATGTGTGGATAACTTACTGCAAGATGTCATATCTGCATGGTGAATTAGAGTGACTTAACAGATTCTGTCTTAACCTTGTCACAAAATATTTCTTGGAATTACTTTATTGAATATTATTCACAGGAGCTGCAGAAGAAAAAGAAAACACAAGTGGCAGAAAAACCAAAACTTAGCAAAAAACAAGAAGAACTGGTACAAGCACAGCTGCAAAAAGAGTCGAATATCAGGAAACAATTAACTGATGTGAGTTCAAACATTGTCCTTCATCCCGACACCAGAAAATACATGTCCCCTCTTCACTTTACATGTATGCTTGCTGAGTTTGGTACTTCAAAGATTCAACTGATAGGATGTTAACAGATTGAAATCTTAAGGAAGTGGAACTTTTGGAAAACTATGTGATGATTATTCTCATGGAATGTTCTTTTGATTTGCTGTTGATTCACTACAACAATAACAAACAAGGGTTAACACTTTAATAATTGTATCTTTAATTCAGTCATCCACAAATTGTGATCGGTTTAATAAATTTGATCATCCCAATATTTTTGGGTCAGGAAATGCACTTTGAATATTGTCACAGAATTAGCAGAGAGAGTTACCATATGCTTCCACACAAATATGCTGTTCATATGATCTACAGTGATTAGTATCATTGTGGAATTTAAAGTCTAAATGATTCATAATACATTTGAAGAAAACAAAATATAATTTTTTCACAGCTTCACGTGGCTTTAGTGAGATGCTGCAGTCTGATAGAAGCGGGTATGGAGGGCAACAGTTCTGTCATGGCCCTCCAGATGGTGACGATGTGCCGTCTGCTTGTTCCATTATTACAGTCACCTCTGGCTGCTCCAGTAGCCAGTCAAACCCTGGTGGCCATCGGTCATGCCACATTCCAAGATTTTGGTCATCCGTTGTTAGGTAATATGAACTACTATGATTTATGGCAATGCTATATACTCTTTATCACTCGGATAGCCAAGTATTTCAGGAATTAGTACCACTTGCAACACGACAATCTTTCTCTCTGTACAATTTCTATTTGAGTTTAAAAAGACAATTCAGTATTGAACGAACTTTTATAAGACCAAATTCTCAACATGAAGAATCTGCTTTCAGATTCATTTACATGTATCGTTCAGAATTACCACACAAATTACTATCATTCAGCAATGATCTTTTTGGCGCAGGGTTTTGATTTTTTTTTTGTCGTAAAAAACTGGAAATAGTTATGGAAACATAGCTAGTTTCTGAAGTCATTCAAGCTATTGGACCCCTTTACTGAGAGGTAATAATGGGTTAAATTGTCAAATTTTAACTACATGCAATTTACCGACAGGTGAAGCTGTCAGCCATGCCATTCTAAGACTGCTGAACATCCAGTCTGACATTGATAAGAGTTGGACTGAGGAACCACTAATAATGCAGACATGTCGTCTGGTGGACCAAATCTCCACACTCACCCATCCCTTGAACTTAGACGATATCGATACAGATGAGATGGATTCAGAGAGAACGCTGCTCCCAGCATGCACCTTTGCCTTCACATTCTACCTGTTCAGCTGTGTGCTGTCTCAGGGTGGGGCTCAGGTGGGGGGAGATGAGGGGGTCAGGAAGAAAGTGTTACAGATCATCATTGACCATTGTCAGATCAGAGCAGAGCTGAAGCCTGATGGATCTCCTTTACAAGTGAGAATCACAAAGGAGAACCTATCTGCCACCCTTGTGTTGAGTTGTCAGTTATTGTGTGGGACTTCTGTCCCTATGTGCCGAGACATATCCAATTAGGTGTACAGCTGACCGCCTGATTGCCCAATGTGGACCTATCTCTCTGTACAATGTCTTCTTTGCCGATTTTTAGCTTGCATAGATACAATAAGTTTGTGTAAGATACAAGTTTGCAAGGAAGACACTGGACAGAGATTGGTCCCTGTCAGGCGATCAGGCAGTCAGTTGTACACGTAATGGGATAGGTCTCATGGATATTTCACCAAACAGAGATATAAAACCTGAATACTTCACACCAAGATGGAAGATGGGCTCTCCACCCTGAGTATGAACAATGGAAATCTGCAATGATCAGCATGTATCTTATCACTTCTCCAACAATCCAGGCAATATTGCAATATTCCATGTGCATCATGTTGCTGTGAAAAATATAAAAACAATGAGGTATGGCTTGTGAAATTAGCCATCACTGAACACTGCAACAAACCACATTCTTGGTAGAATGCATGTTTACTCTCCACAATAGTACCTCATGGCTTCTTCTGTGGCAATGGCTGCTGATATATACACACTGTCGAGGCCGGAACTGCAGTCCCTACATATTAGGATTGAAAGTTACTCTGAGTAAGAAGTTAAACTAAATAATACCTCCAGCCTGATCTCTGAATCTCAATCACAAAAGTTAAATTGTTATTCAGTCCCATGAGTACAGTTAAAATACACATGATGTTATTCAGGTTCAGTTATGCACATTGTGGTGACTACATGTTTTGAGTTCCAATTGTCTTTACAGCATTATTTCATCCACTTTACTATCACTATCTGTTAGTGTTTTCATAGTCCAAGTTCTGGAGTTGGATTAATAATTTATTATTTTCCTTATTTTAGAGCTCAAGCAAGTCAACAGATCCTGCATATTTGCCAAGGAAAGAGATGCTTAACTTACTGTGCAAAGTAATTGGAACTGTGGGAGGTAGAATTCAACAGCTGGGTAGTGCGGCTGTCGTAGAAGTGGCTAGATGTGCTAACGGAGAGCCGGGGTGTACTACTGCAGGACAGGAGGAGATTGATACATTGTTAGATGCCTTGATGTCATCTTGTGTCGCTGTTAGAGAGACAGTTTTACAGGTATATTTGAATAAAAATCATGTTTTCTTGTTAGACATTCCATTACATATGACATCACATACAGTTAATACCCCCTTCCAAAGACTCTAATATTAACATTAGAGGGAACAGAAAGTTAGATTTTCACATTATACATGTTTAAAGGTCAACCCAAACGGAATTTTTTTTGGTCTAAAAATCCTTAAAAATCATAGTTCATACTTCACTTTGTATGAAAAAAATATTGAAAAAATTCTAATCTGATCAGAAACACACGTGATATGGGAGCAAAGTGGGCTTTTCCACACTTTCACAGCTGGGTTGATGACGTCACGCAGGGAAGTTGCCTGAGAAAAAACAGCGGATAACATGGAAAGCGAGTGCAGTCAGAGCTCCGGTTCAGATGTCGATTCGAGCGATATCAGCTGCTTAGATGGAAATATTTTCGCCAAGAAGATGAAATAGACATAGAGGAGGATGATGACGGGCAAATTAACAGTTGTTTGCAGACCAACGGCGGAATTCAGCCCTATCAATTTGAGCCGTACGGCTCCGATTCTGACAGTGACAACCACTCTGACAACGTGGAACTCGACAACGACAGGATTCGGAGAGGTCGTTTGTTGAATACAGATTGGTATGCAACCTGACTGGAAACCTTATTATCGTCATCTATAAGACCAAATGTCCATATATTTCAAACTGTATTGAATGTAGAACGATTCTGTGATGTAACGAACGAGCACATCTGTGTTGTTATTGTTGTTACTGACCGAGGCAGCCTTTTCGAAGGGATAAACTCCGGGATTCGGCAGTATGTTTTATGTTTTCCCATAATCCCCATGAAATACCAATTTCAGAATTATATAGTTTGATAAAAAAACTTTGGACATTCATGGCGAAAAGTAAGCCGTGGTGAGTGGATCGGCATTCACATTTGCTCAATTTTCGACAAATTACCTCAATTAAATTGAAATCGAATGATATTCCCACAATCTCAAATGTCAAGGGATTATGAAAGTATAATTATCACTTCTGTATCTACAGCCATTCACTCCAATTGGTGTTTTTTATTTATTTACTTATCAAACGTATATATATTTATGAAAGATCATTTTATTATTATTATTAAATAGTATATAATTTAGATAATTTATTTGCGTGAAGTTTGTGCCAACATTTGGCTAAAAACGCATACATAGAATGAATAAAATTGAACATACAAATACAGACATTAAGACACATTGGAACAAATGGTTAAACGTGTATATATGAAATAGAGACTCATCCAGTCTAACCTGTAGGTGCTCAAGCAACAAATGCCACGCGAGAGCGAGCAGGGCATGTACAGCCGTCCCCCTGCCCGAGGCCTCGCTTGCAGGCTAGGTTCGTTCAGCCGATGTCCGTGATAGATTCTCCTTGTCCGATTTCTTTGCCGTCACATTCTGATTGTTCTTACGTTTGATAGTTGGAATAGCTGTTCTCTTTAGTTTTGGTTTGTACCCGAATTCAACTGCTACGCTGTAGATGTCCTCGAATGATGTCTTTCTGTCAAAATGTGCCGAGCAAATTATACGAGTACTGGCTCGGGCCCTCTTTCCACACTCTCGTGTTGCGTACAAATTTCGTCCAATTTGCAGCGATTTTCTCGTCTTTGGGCCACAAATGAATACTAACACCGTCATCTGTAGTAAAACTGCAACCTTCCACTACACAACGTCGCGGCATATTTAAAAAATGATGCCCCGATACTCCGAAAATCTCCAGAAATCAGCAGCTACATACGACTGTGGTATACGGCTTTAACATAGAGAATACAAGACGGCTTCCCTCCGTGACGTCACAGCTGGAATTGACAGGAGAGCGATTTTCACCTTTCAAACGGCAATATCTCGCCAACCAGACTGCACAAAATTATGAAAAAAATATCATTATTTTCAGAATCGAAAGGACTATTTTTTTATATTTTTGACCTCAGAGCGTTTGGGTTGACCTTTAAGGCCACCCCCCGAAGGGGAGGGGGCCTTATTGGAATGGGTTTAGTCTATGGGCCAGTCTTGCTTGGTTTCCAAGAATTTCCGAGAGAACAAAGCAGAATTCTGAGTTCAAACCCCTGGATAAAATGGAGAGGAGGTTTATATCTAGGTGGGGATTGAATTTGGGCTGTCTCCGATGAACGGAAGTGTGTCTTTCAAGCCCAAATTGTTCATAAAAAATTCTACACTTCCGGTTTGAAAAAGGCCAGTTGCAACAACAACTTGCGCGGAAACGTCTTTGCGCATACGCAAATATTTGTGGGAGTTGGGTTCTCGCGAGACTCCTACGAGAAAAATTAATACAGCCTCCAGTTGCTGAGATAGCCTGACCGCGAACGCTTCATAGGGATATCATGAATACATTTTGGCAGGTGATGTATCAGTCTCTAAGCCGCCAGAACTTCATACTTACAGGTGACTGCTTCAGTTCAGGCCACAAAAGTTTGCGCGAACGATCGTTCAGTTCACCTGGAGGTTACGCAAAACTAAACAAGCGGGAACATTTTTTCGTTTGCGTAAAAATGAATCGTATGTTGCCGTCAAGTCAATTTATTAAATAAATTATTATTTTCACCGCTGTCAAAACTGCAAAGTATGAATATCAATACAGTGGATTAAATGTTGGATCACATTATCGCGATCGACGTCTCGTCCATGGTGCATGGCAGGGGATATTCTGATAGCTTGCGTCCGTCATTAACTCACTTTCATTATCGCTGTTTACTTCCGGGTGTGCGCAAAGGCCAACTGCGCAAAGTTTGAGCGGAAGCAGCATGGTTATCATGGCGGAATTTTCAGTAAACATCGTGAGTCGAGCAAGGTGCTAATTTTATAGTTTTGTCCGTAATAAATACGGTAGGCCTATTTGATCAATTCATCGTTGTGACTCAATTCATAGGTCTCAATAAGTTTTTAAAGCTTAGTTGTCATATTATCACAATCAAGGCAGATTATAGACGGAACATAAGCAGCAAGTCTTTTATCTCTCGCGGCTGGAGACAAGTCGTCATAGACGCATGCCGAGTTAAGCCGGGTAGCCCTGTTGAAGAAGCTGTATTTCTCACCTAAATTCCTAATATAATCCGTCCAATATAAATTAACCACCATGGACCATGACAGAAAGGGATGAAACGAGGTCAGTTTTGATATTTCTCTTGATGACAAATATTACTTTGTCGAAATATTGAGACTGTCAATATGCATTTGTTAACTTTATTCGGAGTGACTTTGCTTATGCATTACACTCATTGTTCGGAATTTGTAGGCTTCACACCATCGTGTACCTTTTACTCATGAAATAAAGATTAAATTACCTCATTTTTTTTACAAAACAGCACAAAAGTTGGTCAGAGTTTGAAGCTGTTTATCTTCCATCATATCACAGGACAAGCAGAAAGTATCTATCTTGCCAGATACCATATATAAAAAATTATAGATTTTTCTGAGAAAATAATTTTTATTAAATATCTTAGATTAAGATCAGCTACTTTGCTTGTCTTCCAGTCGAGCTACCTCACACACACTGGTCACTGACTGTTTTCATGGATGTGATGAGGTCGAAATAGGGGAAAGCTCCCATAAAGTTAACATGATCGAATACTGAGAAAACATGACCGAATACTGAGAAATCCTCTTAAATATAAAAGTCTGTATTCTTGGTAGCTGAGAATAACTATTTTTGTCCAGAGTATCTACTTTACAGATACTTTTTTTAATTTTTGGGGGTATAAAAAGCCACATATTCATAAATACAGTCGTTGTCCATGTTTGACCGCACATATCTGTTCAGTTCAAGTTCATTTATTCCAATCTAGGTATCAATCTTAGTTCTTGTTAGTGAGTGTTGTCTGGAAGATGTTTCTGAGGCGGCCTTGCTTGTCCTATCCATTCCCAGTACCTTGTAATAAATATATTTGGCAAGGGTATCTATTTTCCGGAAAATACTGAACCTTTTTTTTGCCTTTCCGGAAAATAGAAACCAAATTATTTATAAAAACGAGCATCTGCCCGTCTTTTAGCACGCAAATCTTTCAGCACATCTGTGGATCACCAGCAATTGATAATTGTTCTTAGTTCTCATTGGCGACTGTTAAATGTATCTGCCAGGGAGGCATTACCTGTGACGAGTCTGGGGAGTAAAGATGCGAATCTTCTGCTCATATTTTGTGTATTCAATAAATAATGCAATCCTACATGTACTATAATATCTGTACCAGTCTAAAAATTTTGGGTGGCCTTTCGAAGTCCATGAGTTCTAGTTGTTGATGATGTGCATTATTTCTCTTGTCAGGAATTGTCATAATTTGTATCAAAATAGCAGAGTATATTTTCATCAAAGAACAGGTCTTGTTTCTGATAGAAGTAATCCGAATTATAGTCGCATAACTGAACACGACGTTGAACCTTAATTATCTCTCTCTCTATAGTCGCATAATCCTGCATAGGACGTCAGACAACATATGGCCCCACAGATGTAGCCACATTGGTGAAGAGTTATCATTTGATTATTGTCTTTACATTGTATGTGATTACAGGCATTGTTGTGCCTGACAGAGGTTCTCCCTACATTAGATGATAACTATGAGGATGGACTATACTTGGCCAGAAGGGTCTGGGTCGCCAGCCATGATCAGGATGAAGATGTCAAAAAGCTGGCTCAGAAGTTAGTACCAAATAATATACTCAACAGCTCAGTAGAAATCTGCTCCTTGTTTTTACATCTCTGTTATTGTGTTCGCCTGAGTGCAGTTTCTGGCAGCTGTCCAAGTTTTGACCTCTGAGTGGAGTTTTTGGCAGCTGTACTCTTGTGATTTGACCACTGTGTGGAGTATCTGGGAGCGGTCATATTATACTTTGACTCCATGATGCTGCACCTGTCAAACCATGAAATCTTTCGGTGTAATGGTATCTTGATTTCTTTCAAATTTAACCTCATGTCTTGGGCTTACAAGGCAAACTGCAGTAAATTTTTCAGTAATTCAACCACTATATTTGAAATTCATTTACTTCCAATTTTGTGAACAAAGTTGAATTTGATCACCCTCTAAAATCATCAAAATAATGAAGAAATAATGAATTATCTGCATGATTTTTGACCATTCTGTCACCTTTCTGTTCCAATAAATTTTTATGTCTCCCCCAACTATGTTGGGGGGAGACATCCAGTGTTTGTGCTGTCTGTCTGCCCGTCCCCTAAAGCCTTTTCTTGTCAGCAAGATATCTCGAGAACTACTGGACGGAATTTCACCAAACTTGGATGGAAGCTTCATTGGGATGGCCCCCTTATTTGATCAGGTTTTGGTGTGTGTGCGTGCATTCATCCGTGTCCGGTGTCCGTCTGCCTGTCTGTCCATCCCCTTTTCTTGTCTGCAAGATATCTCGAGAACTACTGGACTCAATTTCACCAAACTGGGATGGAAGCTTCATTGGGATGACCCCTTCATTTGATTAGGTTTTGGTGTGCGTGTGTGCGTACGTCCGTGTCCGATGTTCGTCCGTCCGTCCATCTACTTATACATGTATGTACAGGGCTTGTCTTCAAGATATCTTGAGAACTACTGGACGGAATTTCACCAAACTTGGATGGAAGCTTTATTGGGATGCCCCCCTCATTTGATTAGGTTTTGGTGTGTGTGCGTGCATTCATTGGTGTCTGTCTGTCTGTCTGTCCGTCCCCTTTTCTTGTCTGCAAGATATCTCGAGAACTACTGGACGGAATTTCACCAAACTTGGATGGAAGCTTTAGTGGGATAGCCCCCTCATTTGATCAGGTTTTGGTGTGTGTGCGTTCGTCCGGTGTCCGTCCGTCCATTTACTTGTACATGCATACACAGGCCTTGTCTGCAAGATATCTTGAGAACTGCTGGACGGAATTTCACCAATCTTGGGTGGAAATTTCATTGGGATGGCCCCCTCATTTGATCAGATTTTGGTGTGTGTGCGAGCATTCATCCGTGTCCGGTGTCCATCCGTTTGTCCATCTACTTGTACATGTATATACAGGCCTTGTTTGCAAGATATCTTGAGAACTACTGGACAGAAGTTCACCACACTTGGATGGAAGCTTCATTGGGATAGCCCCCTCATCTGATTAGGTTTTGGTGTGTGTGCGAGCGTTCGTTCATGTCCGTCCATCCGTCCGTCCATCTACTTGGGCCTTATCTGCAAGATATCTGGAGAACTACCTTACGGAATTTCACCAAGCTTGGATGGAAGCTTCATTGCAATGGGCTCCTCATCTGATTAGGTTTCGGTATGCATGCATGCGTTCATCTGGGTCTGTTGTCCGTCCGCCTGTCCATCTACTTCTACATGTATAGACAGGCCTTATCTGTAAGATATCTGGAGAACTACTTGATGGAACTTCACCAGACTTGGATGGGATCTTTATTGGAATGGCCTCCGCATCTGATTCTGTTTTGGTGTGCGCGCGTGTTGGGTGTTCACCCGCCTGTCTACTTGTACATGTATAGGCCTTGTCCTCAAGATATCTGGAGAACTACTGGACGGAATTTCCCCGAAATTGGATAGAAGCTTCATCGTGATGACCTCCTCATCTTATTAGGTTTTGATTTGTTTGCGTGCATCCAACTGTTTCTGATGACCATCTTTGTTACATGTATGTACAGGACTACTATTGCTATATAAATCCTCACTAGGCTACAGCAACAACATGAACAATGAAAGTCGCTTCTTCGCAATTAATATTTTTAGATGCTCAGCTTTGTGTAGGATATTTATTGCTACATTCATTTTATAGCACTTTACCTTAAATAATGTGCCCACTCAAGGCAAGGTGGGAGGTTGGGGGAGACTTATGTTTTCGCTTAAAAAAACAACCAGGATAGGCTTCATGCCGGAGCAGCAACCCAAGGGTCAAAGCGGAACCTCTAGTTTCTCCAAATTTGATGGTGAGAAGTTTATTTCCGGTGATTGAATTATTAGAAGATTTACCATATGTGCCATTCAAGCAGAATAATAATTAAAAACAAATTCTATTTCATTCCATTCAGTAAAATAATATATTGAGTGTTATTTTTAAGTATAAATCCTATTTTTTTGCAGACTGTTAGAAGAATTGGACCTGACCATACCTTTAGCTGAGCTGAGTACAGCACTGATTGATGATGTCATACATGATGAAGACGTTGTGAGGAAGGCTGCAGCTGACATGCTGGCGGAGGTTATTATATCACACCAAAGTTACGTGCCAGCGGTTATAGAACTTCTACTTGAGAAATATGAGGACAAACTTTATGTACGTAAGCCAGTTCTTATCTAGTTTCTAGCCTTATCCTTTGTGCTTTTGATTATCTGAGAAATTAGAATATTGCTCAAGCTGGAATGATTTTACTGATATGGAGGTTTAAACTTTCATATGGTCAGATGTACGGAATAAGGAACATTATTATATGCTCCTCAAGAATTAGCGACAGTCCTGGTTTTCTCTTAATAGATGCCTCCCCCAAAGTTGGACAACTTCGGACGACTGATAGCCGAGCAGCCCCCAGACCTGTGGCCAGCGAGAAGTGGGATTGCCCTTGCCCTGGAACATCTCTCCCCACATCTCCCTCCAGACCAGATAAAGCCTATCTTTGACTTCTTTGTTTCGACTGGCCTGGCAGACCGTAATGAGGAAGTGAGGACCCACATGAGGAATGCATCATTGGCTGTTGTTAATGACCATGGCAAGGTTAGATCCACATTTAATATGGACGAAAACTTCTCTATACAAAATTGAATGCTTCTAGATTGCTACTCATAGAATTCTTGGAAAGGTTTGTGATTTGTAAAAACTGCAAGAACATCTGACTATTAGGGGTGTTATCAGTAGGAATAGTTTTTCTCTGACATGTTTGTTTCCATTGAGGAGATATTAGAAGAGTTCAGTGTAACAAAATCTGTACAACAGGTACAAGTTCTCTGGATGCTGATAGTGTAAGTTAATCCTACTGTATCGAAAGAATGGGTTACACAAATGCTGTCTGCCTGTTTGAAACAGTTCCGTATTATGTTGCATCAAACTAACATGTGATCTCCCCGTGGGGACTTGTGCACATCGTGTTATCGCTAGGCCTATAGGCTCCAGTTTTAATTAATAATGGAAAACATATTGGGATCTGTTATGAAATGAGTGGACGTAGACTCCTTCAGCAAGGCAGAAACATTGTATTCAAAGTTGAAAGAGTGCTACTGTTCATCATATGATGGGTTTTGTTTAGAAAATATGTGTTATTTGCGCTGAAAACTTACCTCACTTTCACTCTTTGCATTTCTTGTTTCACATGAAATCATCTAGTAAGAATTTTGAATAACACAGTTCTCTCCCCTGCTAGTCACCTGACTGCTCACTTACCCATAATTCCTTCTTCTTGTTTCCTACTGCAAGTGGGTCAGGAAGTCATTTTGTTCAGCTCCGTGAAAATTGCCTATTTCTAGCGAAATCACTAGCAGTTGGATTACCTCAGACATCTGATATTCTTCAAGAAGTCCTTTGGGAAGTATTCTTTACGTTATCAGCGAAATTATGGCTCAAAATATGTCTCAGATGTCATGTATGTCTTGTGGTGGTGACAAGCCTGTATATGACCTCCATTCCACGTGTCCCCAATGTCGCCAGGGAAGAGTATGTACCTGGGATACGGCCTGTGAGGAATGTATTGTGTGGGCGCCCGGCATATTTCAAGTATATCTGGCTGGTTCACTGGCAGCTATTGAGGAAAATAAAGCCGTTGTGCCTACCAATCTCGCCAGTGAGACGTACATGTATGTAGCTAGGTCTCCCCGATCTAGCGTGGTCGAGGAGACTAGGGGGTTTGTTGATTCACCAGCTCAGCCTACTCTAGTCAGTTTGTTGAACGTAAATAAAGATAAACAAACGCCCCCTCCCGCTCACGATTCTTCCATTTCAGACCAGGCGAAGGGTCAATCAGGTAAGAAACCGACCCGGGTTGTACAAGTGGAAGGGACAATCGAAGATGTGGAATCCGGCACTACTACGACTGTGGAGGTCGAGCTTCCTATCGAGCGGACACCTGGATACGACGAAGAAGGGAAATCGGTAACGGAGCCAGGCTTAGCGTGGGAAAGCCAGTCAATTCCGATCTCTCGATCGGAAGCGACTTATGACTATGAAAACTCGGGCAATACTAGTGAGGCGCCTAACGTTAATTTTCATTTGGTTCCGGGATTGGGAGATTGCCTTCCTCAATCCCGTTGAGGCCTGGACTTTCCGGTCGTTCTATAACATCGTCTAACACTGGAACGACTGGTTTGTCTAACTTCTCCCAATCTGCTTCCGGTTTCTCTGGTGGCCTTCCTCGTCCCCCTGCCGAGACGTCTGTCACTAAGAGCCTTCTGGGCCACCAGAGATTAAGGTTTCCACAACAACGGCAGTATGGTATGTATGCAGGTACCTATGATATGTCAAATTTTTTGCCTGCCTCTGAGACGCGGTATAGAGACCCCTCTCAAGTAGGTCAAATTATGCGGCATCCGTGGCTGGTTTGACTTCGCCCTTGCGTGGTTTTAGCTCAAATTTCTGCTTCCCGTGGTATTCGAGGTACGGGACCGGCAATGTTACGTATGATGCGTCCTCCTATACGTGCTTCCGGTTTACGACCTCGTATGCCAGTTCACCGACCATTACAGTGGCCGTGCTCACGGTCATTTGTAAGGTCCCAGAGTGTGAACGCACCCCGTCAAGCCCAGCTTCCGGTGCACTCTCAAGTGACGGATCCTACGTTGGCTGCTTTTCTGCGCGGAATGGAACAGCAACGTCAGGAGATGAAGGAACTGAGAGAGATGATTACCAGTCAAATAAGGAGCAGTATGCCGCCGCATCCGGTTTTGTCTGAACAGTCTGTGCAACCGGAAGCAAGATTGACGGGGACTATCCCTTCCATTACTCCTCGTTGGCAGGAAGCCCCGGAAGCTATGGAAGTGGATAGGGACCAGTACGGTAGCTCTGAATTTAATGAACCTACCAATACTGATCCAGATACTAGGAAATATTATGATTTAATTTCCGGTATCTATGACTTGATTCCTGACATGCAGCTTCCGGTCCCACATGCGGGGGATATCGAAACTGAGTCGGGAGAGTCGAATCGGGTTACGAGGTCGGTTTCCACGCTTCCGGCCTCAACTGCTATACATTCTATTTGCCACTTGTTCCATAGAACATTAGCAGAACCCGCTACGCAGGAGGAACGTGCAGTCAGGCTGAGACCTAGAGCTCGCTTCCGCCCTGCAGGATCTTCTGGTCCGTTCCCGGTACAGAAGCCGAACATACGATCATATGGCGTACATGATTCACCATTCAGCTTCCGGTCTGCAGAGGTGAACAGCGATTTTCAGTATTTGTGTCCTTCAAATACCAAATTGCCTAGTAATCCGGATGTTCCGTCTACGAAGAAACAGGCCTCCGTACTAGAGGAAACTGCCCGACAAGGAGTGGTGATCACAAATCACCTGGACTGGTTTCTCAAAGCCATTAAGGATGGTTTGTTTTCGCTGTCGGGCGCGGAGAGTCAAGAACAGTTACAGGAGGGAATTAACCTCGTTCTTGACTACCAGAAGATTGCTTCCGGTGCAGTAGAAGATTTGCTGGTGCATAACGCCTATTTATCTTCTATGCTGGTGTATTTAAGGAGAAGGGCCTTCATTCCTTTTATGGACGATTACACACCGGAAGCAGTAAAGAGAAGCCTACTAGAAACTTCTACGGCTCCCTCTTTACTGTTTGGTGATGCTGTTGCCGAGGTCCGACCTGAAATGGATCGTATTGAGCATGACAGGTCAGTGGCTTCCGGTGCTTCGACCAAGAGACCTATGGCTTCCGGGTTGGGTCCCAAGGCGAAGAAGACTAAGAAGAACCCGCCTAGTTCCAAGGCTGCTAAGGGTGCTTCCGGTCAACAGCAAAGCCAAGCGCCTGCTTCTTTAGAGTCAAGATTATCGAGCTTTGCCATAAGAAGGGGAAAAACAAGCAG
>JAVTVY010043588.1:0-21939 GCA_036873755.1 Hanleya hanleyi | reverse complement strand
ACTCTGCATTGACAAACTGCATTTTGAACGACCGAAAAACATGAGGAGAGGAGTTTGGTTGACTCGAATAATGAACAGGGACGCAACTCTCTGTGTTTGACGTCAATATTCAAGCGGACCGGTCTAGAATATGCTCTCGCACGGTAAATCCAGGCCCTGTTTGTTCATTTTTTCTACAGTTCTCATGAACGAAACGATCTGGAATTTTCAGGACACACGTATCGAGTGATGCCCGACAAAAAATTTATAGAGATCGATTCTATTTTTCATTGTTAACCCTATCTGGCCTGGGCTTTTTGGGACCTGTCCAGAAAAAAAATACCCTGGGAAAAATATTTAATTTAACACGGCAATTAATTTTTTAAACACTTCCCGAGTACATACATGAATAGTCTGTACACCTACGAGAATTAAAAATAAAATATTAGCAGGGTTAACAGCGTCTGGGAAGTGCTCATCATTTCCCAAACAACACGCCTACCGCTGTAAAAATAGTCAAACCCAGGAGCAACTAAAAGGATAACTCTTGGGTCCCAAACGAATAAGGGGGCACTACTCTGCAGGGATTTGTGTGTATGCGTGTAGTGATACATTACCCGCTGGTACTTTTCAACTCGACCTCACTGCGCGCGTGACTTTGGAAAAATTGCAAAGATTGGCGCCTAGCTTGTGTTTTCGTACCGTCATCCCAGGGTCTGTTTTGATCATTTTTCTACAATTCTCATGATCGAAACGAACTGGAATTTTCAGGGCACGCGTATCGAGTACTCATTGAGAGACTTACACTATTTTTAATGGGGATTTAATGGAAGAACCAGTCGAAGGAGACGCAGGGCCATGCTAGTAGAAATCAAATTATTTTGGCAGCGAGAATTGGACCAATGGGTACAACTGTTGCAGGGAGGAGTGGACGGCCGAACGTCATCAACGGCCACCAATTTACGACATTTATTAGCTGCCGTGAACGACATCCACGTCAATGAAAACAGGTGGTTTGTTTTATTACAGCGAGTGATGGGACAAAGGAACCCCATTCCTACACCGCCTGCTCGTCGACCAGTCCAGATAGTGCTGCCAAGAAGAAGAACTGCCGCCGCCGCCGAGAACATAGCAGTCTTCCCTCTGCAAGATATGGGACCCCCCAACCTTGATGAAGATCGTACGGTGCCACACAGGACAATACCGCCAGCCACCTTCCTGGACCATCTCCCAATTTTTTCTTCATCAGACGAAGACGAAAATGAGGAGGAGGTTGTATATCTGCATACCGTGGTGCCACCGTACCAACAGGAATAATTCCACCCAGGTAGATGTTATTACGGAGAAAGTAGGCAGGAAAAACTTCTCTGCAGAAGAAAACTGCATAACAAATTGATTTCCAAACGTCCTTTTCAGGATTTGCGATAATAAAAAAAAAAAAAAAAAAATGCTTTCGAAAGAGGATGCTTTTTTCTAACTTGGGCACACACCAATTAAAAGCACAGAAATGTCCCACATTTTCCCCTTTCTTAGCAAACTGCATTCACCCAAAAATAATTTGCACTCACTCACACCGGCAACGCACGTGCTACCAACAAATATGCAAATGAAGGCTGGGGATCGGGAAAGTGAATTGCTGGGGATCACTCACTCACACCGGCAACGCACCTGCTACGAACAAATATGCAAATGAAGGCTGGGGATCGGGAAAGTGGAATGCTGGGGATCGGGAAAGTGAAAATATGCAAATGAGGACCGAAAACAAGTGCAATTGGCCACCATCTTGAAAACCGACTACCCCTAACATACAAAAAACAAGCCGCCATCTTGAAACACACACACACAGCCGACTATAAATAAGGTGTACGTTCACACATTTATTAACAACTACACATCATGAGTTTTTTTCTGCGCATCATGAGTTTACCACGAGAAGAACAAGACAACAACAGAATGGAGGACATACAAGAAAATAACGAGGCCGACACCCGTGATGGAGAACAAGACAGCGGATGGTTAACTACTAGACCTGCAACAATAACCACCTCCACTGCAAACACTGAAAGTATAATCACTTCGGCTGAGATATCACGCCTCAACGAACAAATTATCGACATGAGGGGAGCGATGTTGGAAATGGAGACGACAATCACGGTACTGGAAGATGAGATATCATACCTCAACGAACAAATTATCGACATGATGGAAGCGAAGTTGGAAATGGAGACGACAATGACGGTACTGGAAGAAGAGATTGCCAGACAAAAGAAACTACGACATAGTGAATTGCCGATGCATTGATGCCGGAGAGGTGCTGTGAAGCAAATATACCGTACCTCTCGTGTGACACTATCCAAAGGCCCTTTTGAGGGCCAATCCATCTTTCCGAAAGAGAAAAACTTCTTTTCATATGCACACGAAACTAACACGAGCTCCCAGCATCTTTTTCCCCCAAAAAATTTTTTTTTTTCAAAACAATAACAAAGAAAATCTGAAGTGACAAACCCGTCCTTCGGATGGAAAAGTGGTTTTAAATTTTATTTTCAGGTAGAGGGTCGAGTGAGGTATCATATTGAAGCTGACGTGAAATGCTTCACATTGATACCTCACTCGACCCGATTGAACCACTAGGGGCGGCTCTAACGCCAAACATCAATATCAACATCAATCAACATCAATCTTCAAAATACCTTTAGAGGTCCCCCTAGTGGACCAATCGGGTCGAGTCCGGTATCATTGTGAAGCATTTGACGTCAGCTTCAATTGGATACCTCACTCGATCCACTACCACCAAAATAAAAAAAAAAAACTTCGTACACCACATGTTGATATCGATGTGCAAAATAACCTTTTTGGCGTTAGAGGCGTCCCTAGTGGTCCAATGGGGTCGAGTGAGGTATCAAATTGAAGGTGACGTGAAGGAGCATCTGATAGACTGGGTGTGGGCTTGAATTAGGGTAATTCTGCGCATGCGCGAAGATAATATGAAAAATATCAATCTTCAAAAATAGCCTGTTTGAGGTTAGAGGCGTCCCTAATGGTGCAATCGGATCGAATGAGGTATCAAATTGAAGGTAACGTGAAGGCGCATCTGATAGACTGGTGTGGGTTGAACTATCAGCATTCTGCGCATGCGTAATCTTGAAAACACCTTTTTTTTTTGGGGTTAGAGGCGTCCCTAGTGGTCCAATGGGGTCGAGTGAGGTATCAATCTGAAACATTTCACGTCAGCTTCAATTTGACACCTCACTCGACCCACTACCTGCAAAATAAAAATAATCCGGAAAATCTTCTCCACGTCTCATGCTTACTGGAAAAAAGTAAATGGATGGCTGTGCTGGCTGCGTGGCTGACTGGCTGGCTGGCTGGCTGGCTGGGAGACAGGTCAGGTAAGTCAGATTGAATACACCCTGGCCCTAAAAAATGAACTCCTTTTATAGCCCATTGACCTCATTTGCATATTTTCAGCGGACAACAGACCGCCATCTTGAACACGACCACCCTAACACACACAAACATGCCGCCATCTTGAAAACGACATAGGCAAAGACCTCATTTGCATATTTTCAGCGGACAACAGGCCGCCATCTTGAAACCGACCACCCCTAACCTACAAAAAACAGGCCGCCATCTTGAAAACGACATAGGCAAAGACCTCATTTGCATATTTTCAGCGGACAACAGGCCGCCATCTTGAAACCGACCACCCCTAACCTACAAAAAACAGGCCGCCATCTTGAAAACAGTGGGGAAAAACCCAGAGACCTCATTTGCATATTTTCAGGGGGACAACAGGCCGCCATCTTGAAACCGACCACCCCTAACCTAGAAAAAACAAGCCGCCATCTTGAAAATATGCAAATGAGGACGAGCGAAACAAGTGCAATTGACCTTGACCTACAAAAAAACAGGCCGCCATCTTGAAAACAGTGGGGAAAAACCCAGAGACCTCATTTGCATATTTTCAGAGGGGACAACAGGCCGCCATCTTGAATCCGACCACCCCTAACCTAGAAAAAACAGGCCGCCATCTTGAAAATATGCAAATGAGGACCGTGAAACAAGTGCAATTGACCGCCAAAAAAAAAACAGGCCGCCATCTTGAATCCGACCACCCCTAACCTAGAAAAAACAGGCCGCCATCTTGAAAATAGGCAAATGAGGCGCGAAACAAGTGCAATTGGACGCACCTACAAAAACAAGCCGCCATCTTGAAGCCGACCACCCCTAACCTAGAAAAAACAAGCCGCCATCTTGAAAATATGCAAATGAGGACCGAAACAAGTGCAATGGGCCGCCATCTTGAAACCGACCACCCCTAACCTAGAAAAAACAAGCCGCCATCTTGAATAGTACCAATGCACCCAATGACCTCATTTGCATAAAACTCATTAACATAAACTCACGCATGCGCACACACATAGCCACGCCCACAAAATTATTTCTGCGCATGCGCACTGAACCCAATTGGCCCTTCCATGCGTACTACCTACTACTGTGGTCTTTTCGTTCTTACCGTGATTGAATTATTATATAAATAATTTCTTGCGGATAGCAACTTCCTAAATAATTCTGCTAATAAAACGAATCATATAGCAGACTGGACCAGTCTTTCTTCTCGTTGTACGAGTATATCAGCTTATCGGATTAGCAGTAGCCCACGGTTCATTTTATTATACTAAATGCAAATATTTGGGCCGGTATTTTGCTCGAAGTTCAACGTATAGGTCTAGTTTCCAGATCTTAATGTAGATAGACAGAAATAAGCACCCGTAATTATTATGAAATGATTTCGAGGTATATTACGTTAGTTGGCAGTGGAGAATTGGTCACCTATATTCCACTTATCATATATTGTCTTTGAGGAGGGGGACTGATATTTAAACGTTTATCAGACTTAGATATATGAACATAAAACACGCATCTTGAAGAGCGGATCTAGCGAAAATTCGTAGGGGGTTCGACTATGACAGCCCAACCGGCGAGGGTCCAGGGGCCGCCTAGGCCAGGGAAGCTCCAGATCCTATATCGCCGCAGTCAAAAAGTCCTAGAACATTAGAAAACAGTACGATACGAATACGCGTATTACTGATTTCGGACCGACACAGGAAGTCAGGATGCGAAGTCGGGAAGGCAGGATGGGAAGTGGCGAAGTCAGGTGCGGTGACTTCGCGCTTCGCATCCTGCCGTCGCATCCTACCTTCGCGAGTTAAGATTCCTAGCTTCGCGATTGCATCCTGACTTCGCATCCTGACTTCGCGCTTCGAATCCTGGCTTTGCATTTCGCATCCTCCTTTCGCATCCTGACTTCGCGCTTCGCATTCTTTCTTCGTCCTTCGCATCCTTTCTTCGCGCTTCACATCCTGGTTTTGCTACTTCGCATCCTGCCTTCCTGGCTTCATCCTGATATCGCCCTTCGCCTCCTGCCTTCGCATTCTGACTTCGCGCTTCGCTTCCAGTCGTTTGCATTGCTTTGTTGATTTCGCATTCTGACTTTGAGCTTCGCATCCTGGCTTCGCCACTTCGCATCCTGCCTTCGCCACTTCGCATCCTGAATTCGCGTTTCGCATCCTGACTTCGCATCCTGGCTTCACATATTGTCTTCGCACTTCGCATCCTGCCTTTCCATTCTGACTTCGCGCTTCGCATCCTGGCTTCACCACTTCGCATCTTGACTTCGCTGTTCACATCCTGACTTCGCACCTGGCCTTCTTGTGTCGGTCCAGATGCATTAATACAATACAGCGATGTATACAGTTAATATAGATAAGTGATTTGACATATCCACTTGTCAACACTGACTTCTTCTCCACGAGGGGTCCTCAGTGCCGGACATTAGACGTGCAGACCGGAAGTGTCATACATGACGTCACACTTCAGTACATGTCCTATCATGTTCACACTCCTGCATGTCATAAAAGTAAATTCTACCTTATTTGGAGGGTTCCCGATTGGCGCTCTTTTTCGGGTACCCTGAGAATAATAAGGAATTTACTGTTTATATACTACTCCTGTGGTATACAGTTTGTGGTTGTTTTTAGAGAGTAAAAGCTCGAATGTTTCTCATTTCAGATGATGTTTTATTCGAATCCTGAGAGTCTGCACTACATTATTTCTCATTTCTGTCAAGTGAAGTTTCAAATTGACGAATGTGGTTAAGTAAAACTGCGTGACATTTTTGTCCATGTTTTAAGGAAGTGTGATTTTTCCTATTTTATAAATTTCAACTTAAAAACAATAAAAAAATCCCAAACACATGGATTCTGTTGTCATGTGTCCGGCATGCGCGTATAATCGATTGAATGTAAAGAGCGACATAACCGAGATTTTGAATTATATGACGGAATTATATTTTGGTTACAGATTTAGTGAAATCCATGATATTATGATCTTTAATTACTTCTGTAGCCTGTTCATCGTACATGATCTATAATTTAAGCCAAAAAAAAAAAGAAAAAAAAAGAAAAGGTAAATAAAATTTAAAATAACATGCACTTCTCAGGGTACAGTTTCTTTTTATCCACTATCATTAAGATAACTTGTAGCACATTAAAAATCAGATCAAAGTTCGTAGAGTGAGGTTCACATGTACGATTTGCGCCAAGTGAATGATACACAGTTAAGTTGCGATTATGATTCAGGCATTCATTGTTTATTAATAATTGTTTGGGTGTAATTCAATCGAAAAACCTGACTTCCCGGAGATGCCTCCATTCCCATCTTCTACCGACACACACACCCTCACCTGGGCCAGGGACCCACCAGGGCGAGCCATATCGTGGAAGACAGTCCAGCCCCCTGCCCAACGACAGGCACACCCAAGCAGGGGCGACAAAGTAGTATAGACACGCAACGAAACGTTATATACATGAATATCCAATATCATGCTAATTATCGAATTGATACTCGGTAATTATATTGCAAATATTTGAAAGCATCAGTGACTTGTTGAATAGGAATCTTACTCTTTAGTCATGAGTGGATTTAAATAGAATGATGATGATGATCTTCACTGAGGTCCTCGCGTTTATCAGTTAACATACAGTCAGTAGTTTACTGGAATGTTCTGGGGATTCAAAAAAAATCGTGAACCTTGTAAAAATATGCTAAGGCACTGTTCATTTTTACCAGGGGGTGGACCGGGGGAATCAGGGGGAGGGGGAGGCACTAAAATTTTCAAACTCAGGAAGGGGGAGGGGGCCAACATTTTTGCAGGTTTGGTTCGGGGGAGGGGGGGGGGGCGACAAAATTATCACAGATAGAACACCTGAATTCAACCCCGGCGTATTTCTATAACACCAACATTTCAGAACATGAACCCATCCCCATGTACCTCCTTTTGGCCCTGGTCGGGAGATATTTATTTTGAGATTATTTTGTTCCAACATATTCTCAGCTGGGATAAGAATGACAAAATCTGATAATTGACAACTGAACTAATCCTCCATAAACATGACTAATCCCCCATAAACAAACATCAAGTATACACATTCGAAGACTGAATGAAGATTACGTAATAACTTAGTCCTTTACTTTGGTTCAACCCAGATGGGAAGATGTATATGTACGTATATGCATTTCTATCAATAGATATTTGTGCAGATCTGTACATATATATATAGATGTGGCTCTGTTGTATATATAGTGTATTTAGTTTCATCAGAAGTAGATTAATAGCTTGCCATACTTTGTAGTAAACCAAAGTCGTGCAATATAGACTTGAATTGTATCATTGACAGCAGCAGAAATACCGGGGCAATTAAATGATAGTTTAACCATGATTTAATACAGATACATCCACATTGTGTTGATCATGTTTAACAGAGTACAGTAAAACCTAAACAGTTAATTTCCATATTATTCGGGGAAAAGTACCAGCCGGCAACAAAACAAAATTCATTTAATTAATTTAGAAAAAATCTTTTCAAAATAAGTAAATCCTTGACACTGTACAGTACCGTATCATAGGACGACTGGGGAAAATGGCCACTGCATTCTCATAGTATATTTCGAAATTTAGCATTAGACTTTCTTAGTTTAAACATATTTGATTACCTCAATAATCACAAGTTCTAATCAACTTACGTGCCCTCTCAGAAATTACATACAAAGATAAATAATCAGGCGGCAAAACAGACATTAACTTCGGCATACAGACTTTTTTCCACATTTTATGTGTAAAATGTGAACTTTTTTGTGATGAAATAAAATTAAAGTTTTGTTGAAAGTACATATTATTTAAATAAGTAAAAAAAACACGAAAGAAACAAGAAAACTATGCTCATACTAGTAAAATCAAATACAGGGAAAGTAAACAGTACATGACGGGAAATGTCCGAAGGGAAAATGTTAGCCAGGGGAAGTGTGTGCGCGGCGATTCTCCTCTCGGAGCTGGTATACCAGGACAACATGGCAGTCGACCAACAGTTACATGTCTTTTCTAATCTCTCTCGATGTCTTTGGGGTGATAGTTTTAAATATGTCTTTGCAATAGTCATCATGTGCCCGAAGTGAACTTGGGATATCGGGGAAGGCAGACCGGTACTTATACGCTGTGTATTAATGGTGGGATGGTGATCGGATTGAAGATATATGCGACTGACAATTTCTATACAATTTAAGCTACGGCCCTGGCATAATGGGAGACAAGGCTGTTCGAAGGTTGGATTCAAGAATGCATGCCGCCCTCGACGCGCCGAAAGCAAGGCATATGTGTTTCATTTTCGATAGATTTTTTTACTTTAAAGCTGTCAATTTTCATATCAATAGTGCTGAATATCACTACAGGGCTTTATCCATATGTCCACTCAAATTTGAACATGAAAAAAAAATCCACATTGGCTCTCACCATGTCACTTAGTATGTAAAAATATGTCGAAACAGAAATGAGATCGTCCAGTTTGACGCCTATTTACATGACACGAGACGATCGGGAGTCTTTTGGTGGATTTTTTTATATGCATATGTTTGACGAAATATGGACGCATCATCATGTAGACATCGGGCACGATGAACTAAAACATTCGACTTTTAGAACGGAAAATGTACGTAGGAAGAAGCACAAATAGGACCATTCGCCATGAGAGCTGTCGAATATTTATGCTGGTCTTCTCCGAGGTCCGCGCGTCGGTCATTTATAGCCGGGTAGCTGCAGCGCAACCGTTACATTACGGGCTACCTACCAAGGTGAAGACATTTGGGTTACAGCACTTCGTTTCCTGAGTGGATTTGAGCGCCAGAACGTGAGGAGACCATAGTATGGAGGAATTATCATTCTTCTAATAGAAGCGCCGAGGAGAATTACCAGCCACGCATCGTTTTCTGTTTTGATTCTAACCGACTGGATATGGGTAGGACGGCTGCGTAGTTGACTGATTTTACAATTATGATTAACACCAGATCTGAGAGTACGCTCACTATCGCCAAGATCGTGAGCGACTATTGTAGATCTATTTTCCGTAGATCTGGACTTTCAACGGCGGATGGAAGTTTGCAGGAAGGCCAACATACGGAAGTGCCCGCCTAGGAAGCTGGGTCATCATGACATGAAGGAACCAGACGCATGGCTATATATCGGTTATCCATTTTTGCGCCCAGACCAAAAATGCTGAAACAAAAATAAAAAAATATTAACTGCTCCACCCCCCCCTGGCCTATATACAATAAAATGTCACACATATGATGAACAAACATTTGTTTCACAGTATTTATATTGATATATGTTCATGAAACCGACAATATTCGAATGACCATCCTAGAAAATTATATGCAAATAGATTTGCATATGCTATTAAACGTGTGATCATCCGCATGTGCGAGCACCTTTCATTGGTTTCAAATCCTGCAATTTGCCCACGTTTCTATAGTCTAGGAAATATTATCAAATATCCATTTATCCTAACCGTGTGTAACATATGCAAATAGTCATATATAACATCTATGTAGTGCAGGTTGCAAATATAATGAAATACGAAAATGTAATTACATGAAACCTAGCAATGTCATGCGTGTTATGTTCAATTTTACCAACTCGTCATCCATATAGGAAATGTTTCAGAAATATACAGATTTAATAATCCAAGTGAAATGTAGATAGAAACCATTGATTTAACCGTACATTACACGTATAAGGAAGACTCATATGTACAAGCATATATCACAAGGTGGTTACATACATCATGTCCATATGCCAATGACCTGGCCACTGTATGGCGAAGCTATAGCAAATATTTTTATTTGCTTATATACAAACGGATTGGAATTTATTTTAAATCCGACTATATAAAATCCTTCATCACACGGGTTAAATATAACTAAACTAGAACATACTCAATATGCTCAGTATGGTATTCAAATGTTAAGTGAATGTAATCATTTAATTTTTCTCAACCTACTAGTCAAATGTCTGTGAATGATACCGTTCACCAGGGTATCAAATGTAAGTAAAACTATATATTCAATACGGCGGTTCATCCCCTATTTGCAACCAATCAAATCAATGTACACCCGAAACATTTCACATGTTTATGTCATATAGGTGAAATTAGGGACTCTCCAAGCTGCACTGTACAGTTAAATTATTATAAATATCTAATTACACCATATCGGAAATGTATTATAAATGAATGCAAATTTCGGACTCTCACATACCTGCACCATACATTTAACATACATGTTAAATGTACAATTTTCTGTAGTGAATATAACACCGAGGTGTTCATGGTATACACATCCCCCAAATAAAGAATATCTGTTAGTTCAATTGAATGTAGCTGCAGAGAATCAACATCTTGATGGCAGTAATAGACAGATGAAGTTATCAATTATAAAGTTATTATTACTGACAAAACTCATAACACAAATGAAGAAATACATCCTTTTGTTTCATTTTAAGTCAACTGCCGCAATGTTTGCAAAGGGACAACACCTGTAAAAACAAAACAGAAAAAAAATAGTATATAAAAATGGGAATAAAATCCAATGCCAACATATCTGATGATCACTTGCTCATCTCTGCTACATTAACCAACATGAAGGGTAAAGAGAGAAGGAAGTTGACTCACTTTAAAAAAGGACATCCTGGACACCCCGTATTAGCTGTGGCCGACAGTTCACATCTGAACCCTGTCCCTGGACCATCATCTGAAGATGCTGTAGTAACGAGGAGGTTACATCAAGATGAGTTCACCTTCATTACAAAACCTAGCATAGACAAGAGGACAGTTGAAGCTACAGACACCGAGGGCATCTCTGGATCCATGAAATTACTACGGACAAAGAAACCGGCTCCAAATTTGAAAGACATAAAAGATAAAAATTTTAATGACACCCAAGGCATGAGAATGATCAGTAACTGCAAAATGCTTCAAATGGCGAATGATATGATAAAGCACCATAGAGTTACTTCCCCTGATTGTGATATTTTGGAAGTGGTCATAGCCAGTGAAAAAAAGTGGGGTTTGGGATGGTCCCAATCTTTGCAGTGTGTTAACTGTCAATACACTTCTCGCCATTATAAACTTTATGAAGAAGTCAAGACAAACAAACCTGGACCGAATGCTGCTGCCATAAACGTATCCCTTCAAGTCGGTCTGCAAGACACACCTATGGGGAATTCCAGAACAAGGTTACTGTTAGCATCAGTGGATGTTCCTCCTCCAGCAAGAACTGGCATGCAAAGGACAGCGAACATGGTTGGAACTGCTGTAACAGAGTTAAATAAGATGGACATGGGAAAAAAACTAGAAGCCATAAAAGAAGTTAACAAAGTGCGCGGGGTTGTAATGGATGAAATAAACTTAGCTGTTGATGCAAGATATAACAGCTCCAAAATTACTAGTTCAAGAAAATGCACACAGAATGCCTCCCAAGCCATAGCAATAGGATGTGAAACATCAACAGACAGAAAATATATTGTTGCTGCTGTATTCCAGAATAAATTGTGTTGGACTGGTGCATGGCTTAGGGGAAAAGGAATGGATGTAAAGTGCTCAGATGGGCATGAAGATTGCACTGCAACTCTCAATGTGAATGCGCCATGGTCAGAGTTTGAGATGGGAAAGGCCATGGGAAGTGATATTGGTATGCAGGAGATGTTGGTAAGATATGTCACAACAGATGGAGATGGAACATCTGCAAAGGGGATGCAGGCTGGAATGCAAATTCTTCATCCCATGTGGAAAGTGACCAGGCTGGCAGACCCAACTCATTTAGGGAGATCCCAGTTCAGAAAATGTAAAAGTGCTAAGTTTAGTGATGATATGTTCTATGGAAAGACACAAGAAATTAAAAAGAAAGCCCAGCAAGTATTGAGTCAGGATGTAAAAGCCAGATGCAGCATGGTATTCAAAGAGTTGATGAAAGTGCATAGTGGCAACTTAGAGAAAATCCAAAACCATCTTCTCAAAAAAGGCCACACTTCTCTGTTATTCTGGGGATTGTTCGAGATGTCGGAGAAACTCTTTGGTGTGTGGAGGGGGTCATTCGAATAGTTGGTGGCTGCGATCCATGTTCCTTGCTACGCACAAAATCTCCAATCTGAATATGACTGAAAATGACAAATTTATTCTCCAGGAGATTCTGAAAATGAAATTAAGTGAAAGTGCTCTGATGCAACTGAGATTGAATTCCTGGTCGAGCATCGTCAACCATCCACAGAATGAACAATAAGTTGGGGACCTCCATGATAGCCAAAGTTGAATGCATGGGAGCCTCTCTCTCACCTCGAGCTGCAAAAAGTTTAAAACAGATGGAGATTGACTCAGAGTACCATAAAAGCTATCGAAATAGGCCTGTGGTGAGAAAGCGAAAACTCAAGCAAACAGGAGCTAAAATCTATCAACATTTGAAATATAAACAGGGCAATCCAGGAGATACTGACTATAAAAAAGGACAATTAGATGATGGCCTACAGGACCACACATATGGAAACTGAAAAAAAAAAAAAAAAAAAAAAAATGACTCAATTTTATTTACCTCATTAAAGTCTCAAATGCAAAAGGCATTTTGGATATTCTTTGTGTGTGGAACAAACATCTGAGTTTTTACAGGTGATCCGATGATTATTGATTTCATGTGGTTCCAGGCTGATATGGAGTGGATTTATGCATAGGTTATTGTGACACAGATGAGAGCAATCCAGCTTTGAAGTGAGGTCTAAATTTTGAATAAAGATTATATAATTGAATCTATGTGCATTTCTCTTCTTCCATTTATAATCCCTTGGATCTCGAAAGCTTATTTGACCATATCTGCCAGTGGTATTGAGTGGACCCTGCCATATTCTGCATTGACCATTTGAGCCGAGCACTGACATCTCAGCCATTTTTTGCTGATATTTTCTCCAAAAGATCTCCATTCTGTACCAAAATGGCGTAGGAATACAAGTGATATTATCCATCATCATTGATGATGTCAATTTCACCCCACTTTTTTTTTTTTTTTTTTTTTTAAATAATTAAAAATTATTAAAAATTAATTTAAAAAATAATTTAATTTAATTAAAAATTTAATAGCTTGAATTTGGAATAATGTCAATATTTGCATGTTGTTTATGAGTCAGCCTGGAAGAAATTAGGCTGATCAAGTCAAAACTATAGGCACAGTGATGATTGAAAGTGCTCTGGTCAAATGTGAAAATGTGGTGTGACAGGCATCAGAACACAATTAATTCTGTTACTTGTTATGTATTAGCGTTAAAAATCGGCAAAAATCCAGAAAAATCACAATGCATAAATCCACCTGGCATGTCAATATTTACCTTGTGGGACATTATCAGTGGAAGTCTTGACAGATGTTGACCATGGAAATTTCAACTTGCCGCCATTTGCAGCTGAGTGGTGTTACCGAATGTCATTCAGCTTGTAAACAGAGAGCCTTTTCACCTCCACTCTTCATGTGTCCTTCCGCCAGGCTTTGCCCCAATGTTGCCAAATCAACACCAGGAAGTACAGTTTGAAGCCTCATCTGCAATTTGAAATATCAAATTTATCAGAAATGCTGAATAATCCCACCTAATAAAATCCACAAAGATCTGCTCTCAAATTTCTACACAAAGTAGATCGTGGGCACCGACCCGGAAGAAATTAATTGTGTACTGATGCCATTTGACAAACCACATTTGTGAACTTTACTGACCTCCGATCCCTTATCTGTTTCACTCCCAGACATCCTCAGACAAGATGTCTGCACCCATGGATTTGACAGGATGTAAACAAACCAGCTCACAACAACAACACAATGTTGTTAGATGACTTTAGGCCTTTGGGACTTTGTTTGTTTTATGAAATTGATTTCAGTCTTCAGTTGTAATAGTAATATATTACCAGGCTATATCCCGGTTACATTTTATACCCGGTTTCTGATATTTCAGGGTGATATTTAGCATAGATCTCACAGGACTAGTATGGTGTTATAATTTCACAACAATCCTACACTGCATACATACATGTATGCTGCAATGTAGTGTTGTTGGAATATATTAGTATTTGGTATCACATCTCATTGATTCATTAACATGTTAATCATTGCTTTGTTTTAACATGTAGCACACACTGTTCAATAACTTTGGCATTTATATAGTTCATGTTGATACATCGCATCAACATGTTCATACGATATTATCGCGGTACACATTTGCTCGAGTAATGGATACCCCTTGTTTGTTTATATTTGCATATCATGTGACCACGCCTTACGAAATGTTACTTGTTTGGTTAAATCCTTTAGGGATATTCACTTCGGTTATATCTTTTAGGAATATTTCGTGAATTGAATTCGTACTTCATAATGCTTGATGCAATAAGTGATGTCGAATATATGATTCATAAAACTGACTGATCCGTATGATATAGGTCGACGCGTTCAGGTTGCGCTTTATAGCGCTGATAACTGGCTTCGCTTTTCGCTGTGCTTATGCACTATCATTGGATATTGTTTTATTAACTGTTAATAATACACAGTTTAATATTTGCATTCTATTATATACATCTTCACCATACCACATATACCTATTTGTGTATATGTTATGCTGCATGCTCATCAGTTGTTCATGTTCACATATAGTCATATGGTGATGGGAATATGTCCCTCTTTTATATGCACGGCTGGAGTTGAGATCGGTTGACACATGCCCACATTCATTGTTCATGAGATAACAATTCGTACTGTACAACCATAGATTTTGGTTGTTTCTTGGTGTTGGTTAAATGTAGCATTGGCCATGTTATTTATACTAATTACCTTTTTGATCCGGGTGATCGCGAACCCGTGAAAAGTGATGTTATTGTGTATTACTATTACAAAAGTAATACTACAATTATGTAGGTCACATTTTGATTTAACAGTGCGAGGTTAAGTGTTATCCGAGTATCAACTCCATGCATTGTTTACATTCTTGAATAGGAGTTAAATTGATTTCCTTCTAATATCAAAAGTTAGCCAACAGTTAAGTACCTGATATCATGAACTGTTTGCCCTGTGAGCATGCACTGTCGCTCAGTACGTGCCTCTATACCGTCTCGGCCCCTAACGATTTAAACCTCTCTTTTTAAATTATCTTCTCGCGCGTTTGTTTGTCTATCTGCATTAAATCCAACTTAATTGCAGGTAGGCACACACATTCGACTCACCCGTTATCGCTTCCACCTAGCGGGCTGTGAGAGTGAACCTCATTTGTTGGTTGTGGCACTTTGTTGATTTCGGCTCAAAATTCCTCTTTTTAGGGGGGGTGAATGTAATCCCTCAGAGACTGGTTACTCTCTGAGTGGTTACTAATTGAGTCGACATTTGAGTCACCCCGTATAGAGCCTCAAACTTTACTTTGGAATTAATGGGGTCACATGATCAAGTCTTTAAAACTGACTAGCATCTTTAAGCCGGCCTCTTTGCTCCACTGTTACTGATGGCGGTCACTACAGCCTGGGTAAAATGTTTCCACTATATAGGTGAGAAGTTATCTTTATTTCATTGAATTTATAATCTAAGTGTATTTGTAAACATGTTGGAAGTTCCATGTTAACTTAATGAAGTTGTGCTGTGCATTTTGGCTGGTTTTCTGTTTGGCGATATCCATCCTTTGTCTAGACACCACATGGTCGCTTAAAGTCTAAATTGTAGATAATCTATAACTGGGTTGATATGATCTTTTTGTTCATGATTGACGGAGCATCATGTTAAGACTAATTGGTAACTTGGGTTTATCATTTATTCAGTGACAAGAAGTGCTATTTAATAGACCTGAGAGGGACCGTTTTCCCCCCTCTCTGCACCATGTGGTTTTATCTAATTATGTCCAGCTCATTCACGGGCTGTTCCTTTTTTAACCACTCCAGTATACACAGCATATACTTCATTTGCACCCAGCTTTATATCCAGTTGTTATGATTGGTAGATTTGTATAAACATTTGAGTAATTATCTTAAATGATTGAACCATATCATTCACGTCACTTGTTGAGTGCTATTCTTGCCGACTTGTTGAGTCTACCAGTTGCCACAGCACCATATGCTAGATCAGTGATTTGGGTACCTACGTTTTTCTATCGATCTCCTTTTAATAGTATATGTTCTGTGCCGTATACGACGTTTGGTTATAATTCTGTAAATCGTGCTGATACGTTAGGTTGTAATTCTGTAAATCGTGCTTAAGATACGATGCTCATATACAGTATTCCCAGGTCTTCAGATATAGATGTTAGAGTATGTTCAAAAGTGACTTTTTGGTATTTGATTGTGCTGTGGCAAATGGAGATTCTATAGGTCGACAATAAACCATGCATATTGTATGTGCATGGCTCTTTGCTCCACTGTTACTGATGGCGGTCACTACAGCCTGGGTAAAATGTTTTCCCACTATATAGGTGCAGCAGCCAGGTTCCATCACGAGCAATAGAGCCATCATGCCCAGCGACCTCGGCATGATGACAGCTAAACGGGCTGGTATTAGGGCAGACCCGAAATTATCCTGAAATTCGAAATTATCCTGAAATTAATGTTTTAAAATTATTTTAAAACATACAGTAGTACACATTTATTAAAAATAGATATGGATTAAATATTAATAAAGCTCATTTAATATCCATATCACATCCACTGTGTTTGTCTGAGTTCCTGGGTTGAGAATGTAGTTATGTTACGGTCATATGTAATCGCACCCTAGCTCACTCTCTTTAATGTGGCACTGCCCATGTTCATCACATGGGAGACCGGTGTTACATTATGCTTAATTTTGTATTGATTTTTCTCATGTATAACCAGCTACTGTTTTACTTTGAAATATTCGAAGTTGGCAGTTCTGCTGCTGAAATGAAAATTCTGTTTTTTACTGCAACACCTATAAGACAGAAATCCATCTTACTGCAACTCGTCCTTTTATCTATACGGACTGACTTAGCCGACGGTGTCCAAATTTGTTGTGTTCATCCGGGGAAAAATAGTGCAGAGTGAAAATATACGAACAAGTAGTTTATCAGGTAAAGTCATGGGTCACTGCAGAAATAGGTTTTTCTTTGTTCTTTCAATAATGTGCAAGGCGACAAATGAATGTCAAAGTCTGGTAGTTGCAATATCACTGCGCCTGGCGAAGATGCTGTATATAGGTTCATAGTTTCTCAAATTTGGCGATACATATCGCACGCCGATAGCAAAATACGAGCATAGCGTGCAAGACCGATGGGGTTATATTTTGTAACTTGTGTCTAATTTCGCTCAATCCGGGCCACATGCCCTCAAAACAAGACTTTTGGGGGGTGTGGATGGTGGTATTACGTTGAGGTGTCGAAAAATTGGGTCAGTAGTATAGGAAGTCTATATGCCGTTTTTTCTCCTATCTCTTAACATGGTGATCTGATTGTTTTTGCTCCACAAGAATTTGACCTCGACCCCGGTGACCTAGGTTCAAAACTTGGTCAGTAGATTTCTGCGGATATTGAGCGTAGATTGCCGTGATTTTTAAAACAATGGCGGCCAAAATGGAATTGGCATCATAAAAACCGTAAATAGCCGATATCTCCCGAACGGTATGGATTAAAGGCATGGGACTTTCGCTATTGCATACGTTAAAACAAAGAAGTTCATCGGAATATAATAATGACGCCATCAAAACCGGAAATAGCCTTTATCTCGTGAATGGCAGGGGCTAGAGATATGGGATTTCGACTAATGGATACTTTACAGCGAAAGTGTGATCATATCACTGACAGCATCTGGGATTATCAGTAAGTAGGGTTATATCTGGGTTATTTCTTATTTTTGAGAAGCTAACGCTTAATAAACGGGAGATGATGCTGAATACGATAATGTGTTGGCTGGGCTGTTACAACATCGGTTTCATTAGAGTTCGATACTTTCCAAGGAATTATGGCATAAACTACGCCAAATTCGTTCCCTGGGCATGTAGTAGTCTATTTCTTACTATCGTGCTAAATACCGTCAGTCTATTAAAATGATGAGAACAGACTAGCCAACCGAGACTCATACATTATTACGGTATACCTGCCCATTCTGCAGCGAACTACCAGGTAAGGTATTAAAATGCTGAGGGAAGGGGGGGCTAATCTATAGAGCTCGAATACGCGAGTTAAGACTCGGTTCCTCGAGCCGCGTAACAGATCAACAGACATGAAAGACGAGAACAACAACAACAGATAATGTACACGGTGTCGTCGATGACTGAACGAGGAATGGCAGAAGTTACAAATGTAAAACGATGCTCCACATATATAAGAGGTCCAACCACTCAACATTGTAGTGCGGCCATTGTACCAGAGACTATTCAGTTTACAACACGAACAGTTGGTATCGCGAATCTAGAATAGCATACAGGGACGCTAAGTTAAACGTTGGTTCTTCTTTCCCGGTGTATTGAACAAACTTGGCGATAGTTGTAATTTTCAATTTTTTGTTTTAGGTGGATACATGTCCCATTGCCGCAGTAAGGTATTAGCGCAGTTGACGTGTATTTGCCGGCACGCTGTACTCGCGAGTCGTGAATATAAGATATTAGGCCCAGCCCGTCACAGCGAGAGAGGGATAATGAAAAAAAAGGAACAAACAACGTGTTTACTGAGCAAAAATAATACCTTAACAATTCATGCACTTGTTGAACATGTTAAACGAGTATATGGTACTTATCGAGAAAACAAAAAACGTTAAGTTTGGATGTACAATATCCACCGACGGGTTACAAATACGTATATCGGCAAGGCGTCCGATCCGAAATTCAATGTTCAGCCGTGGTCATTCAAGAATGTTCGAGTCCATAATCGACATATTCCGTATGACAGTTAGCACCGATTCTAAATGTTTTTGAAATAAAGAAATTTAAATACAAGAAGGTGTTTTGTCAGAGATAAGCGATCGACAGGTCTGAATGGCGAGAAAATCACCTTAAGACGGAGGAGTGGAAATCTAACCTCCGTGTAGGCCTAACTCGTAAAACGAATGTGGAAGCTCAAGCGATGCTTCACAGTGCCGTATATTAACTTAGAGAAGCACTGTACTTCTTTGTAACGCGTGAATGACATGTTCGAACTTGAAACTGGTTTTTCCTGCATTGCCACATATGCTTATTTTTTACCTCTGACGTCACAGACATGTTCGAACTTGAAACTGGTTTTTCCCTACATTGGCACATTTTTGGGTATAAATTGTTTCTACTAAACTGTAAACATGAATATTCATAGAATTGACGTCACACATGACCTACAAGCATGGGGGGAAAACCGTTTCTTATATAGCCTGACATCTGCTGAACTTGATACCTAAACGTGATCCGAAGGCCTTTTATGCGTTTGTAGAAGCTTTACAGAAGACTGGCGACTTCCGAATTAAGGTCACAACATAGAATAGAATATAATAAGTTTATTGTACAAACACCAGAGATTGGCAGGGTACGGTACAAGGATGAGAAAACATGAGTAAACATATAACAATTCAACATGCACGTGTATCTGTATAATACATAGCAAGATTATGCAGGATATATAATGGCTGTAGTAGCGTGGAGCTATAAGTTGGCATGCCAACATAGAATGCGCTTTTTACCCGGGTTATTTCCCACTCTATTATATAGATTGCAAACGCTGTAACGGAGTAAGTTCAAACATGACCTATATCTTCCGCCCAGTAGTGAGACACAGAGCGTCAGGTACAGAGCTCAGTCATGGAGCATTTGACACATGCCAGTCAGAGTTATTTCCCCTCACACAGAAAACTTATATTATACTACCAAATAATCTCACGAGAGCTTTACCATATTTATATTAGTTTATCCACGCAGTAAAAATTACCTCTTAAATAAAACATTATTCCATTACATAACAACAATATCATTTTATTCAAGTTTATATATAAATACAAAATTCAGGTTAAAAACAGCACTAATAAGCCAGGGTAAGTAATATTATTATACTCGATAATGCCGCAACATGTCATATGCAACGCTTGTTCGACCATAAGACTACGAGTGTATATTGACGCTGTGAGACTGTCAAAATACGTAACAGTTCATAGGTATACGGGTTAAAATGTTCCCGGCTGTGGGTACGTGTTGGTAGGCTCTTGGAATTCTTTGACATCATCCGAAAATGGCTCTATCGTGTCCGGGAGTAATTTCTCGAACGTCTTCTTGCGCATGCTCACGGAAACTTCCCAGGCCTCCGAAGTTGTGAACTCTAATTCTCTTTGCAAGTATTGTGTGGTATTTTTGACTTTCTTGTGAACATTGTCCTGGCGCAGTTCGTTCATGACTTTGACTTGTTTCAAATAAAGGTCCGTCAAAGTTTGCGCGATCTCTGGGCGCATGAATTTATAGGCTGCCTGGAAATCCCCAAGTTCTTCCAATTTTTGTTCTATCTTGTCTCTGTGGATGTCGATGGCTTTGTTCACCGCGATGTCCCAAAAGCTGTTGTCATCCTCGCATACGTCTTCCTCATTGTCGTCATCATCGACGTCATCGTCAGTATCATCGCTGGGTGGGTCGCTGGAGACGTCCTCGTCTGCACTGTCGCTGGGTGCATCGCTGGAAACGTCATCTAGTACATCCAAGTCTCTCGAAGACATAGCGCATGAAAAGTGGCCTGTCAGTCCGTTCAGGTGGGTATCGTTCTGTCGAATGACGGCTATCGTGAGTACAACGAGTGTTTATTCTCAATTATTTGTTCGAACACGTGTTTCTTTTGAGCGATAGCTATACCGTACGCGTCCTCCCAACTTATGTTGGGAGTTTTCAATCCACAGGCTGTTCGTTCGATATTCATATGAATCGGATCATTGACCAGATATTTCATACCCACGACTAGTTTTAAGTAGTGTCTTCGTAAACATCGTCGCAGTAGAGGGGCCAATGCATTATGCGCTAATATTTCGGATTTCTTCCTGGAATATCCTTTGCGGTGAAATTCTTTTTCTTTCACTTCAAGTTTCTTCTCTACTTCTCCGTACATACTGCTTTTAAAGAGCTGTCGCCATATCCCTTTATCGACATATTCTTCTGGAAATCCAGAGGCTGCGCGAATGTTGGCTGTATCTCGGTGCGTCTCCTGCGGACTAGGGATAGGCGTTGATAGTGAGTGTGGGGTTTGTTGTCGCATTGGGGTTTTTACGGGAATGGGTGACCCAGAGTATACGTCTGTTACGTGAAAATTATCGAAAGTTCCGGATGAATATTGAGTGTCTATTGTCTCGGGCACCCGACATACCTGTTGAGTCGATTGATGTGATGGCGAGTGGTACGCGGGTCCGGTATTGGGCGGTTGTGGGCTCTGTCGCTGTACATCGGTCAGTAGTTCTGAATCGCGCTCCCCGGGCAATAGGTTTGTCACCAGTCTGCATGCGTCGGGGGTGTGCGGTTTTAAATCTACGAAGAGATACCCGTAGGGGCGATTCACGGCGCTATGAAAAGTTTGCATGAAATAGGCCACGTTTTGGGGATAAATTCGTCTCCCGAAGACGCGGATTTGAT
>JAVTVY010043587.1:0-21122 GCA_036873755.1 Hanleya hanleyi | reverse complement strand
AAACAACGCACTGTTGTAAACGACCTACGCCCTATCTCGAACATTTTTTGAGGCAAACGACGTCAAAAACATTTTCAACCTCGTGTACTGGTGAACTCGCTGACCTCACAGCATGGCTACAGCATTACCTCAGTTTCCCGCTTTCACCATTTCGGACGAAGCTGGTGGAGTTGGCGTTCGCTGGAAGAAATGGCTAAGTAGATTTAACAATTTACTCGTAGCACTGTCTGTTACTGAATTAGAACGAAGGAGAGCACTTCTTTTACATTATGTAGGAGAGGAAACTATGGACATATTTGACACTTTACCTGAAACGGGGGGTGAAAAAGATTTCATCAAAGCTGTCGATGCTCTCACTGCTTATTTTGCTCCGAAACAAAACACAGAATACGAAGTGTATAAATTCAGACAAGCTACACAACAGCCACAAGAAACTATTGATGCATTTCATACACGATTGCAGCAGCTAGCTGCCACTTGTGAATTTCACTCCAAAGACCGTGAAATAAAAACTCAGATTGTGCAAACCTGTACATCCTCACGTCTTAGACGTCGCGCCTTTCGTGAAACAGACATGGACTTAGCTCAATTACTCAAAGCAGCCAGAGCTATGGAACTTTCTGAAAAACAAGCGTCTGGTATGGAGGAAAATTCTACCACTGTAAATAAACTCAGTACATTTGCATACAAGGCCAAATTTAAATCACAGAACAAATTTGCGTCAAAACTACAGTATTACAACAACAACACTGACAAACCCAGTCTTCAGTGTCGTAACTGTGGAGGCGTATTTTCTCATCCTGGTGGTCGAGAATCTTGTCCCGCATTTGGTACAGAATGGCTGAAGTGTAAAAAGCCGAATAATTTCGCAAAATTCTGTTTGTCGACAACTTACAACAGTAGAAGACAACACGAACGTTCGGCAACAGGTGGATTTCGCCGAAAGTGGAAAAAAATCACCGAAACGTGTAAACAAGGTTATTGAACAACCACGTGACCCTATTTCAAGCTCTGATGATGAATATATATTCACATTGCATGATATTTACACTATGGGTTACTTACCAGACAAGTCAAAGAACTTTCCGCATTTTGCCGTAGACATCGATGGAGCTACCATTCCTGTTTTGGCTGATACAGGAGCAGGTGTTAATCTCCTTGATGAACAGGACTTTGACAAAATTCAACCAAAACCAAAATTGAGTGATCCCCACATCAAACTGTATCCGTACAAGTCTACTGAACCAGTCCCAATACTAGGACAATTCAATGCAAACATCACATCGAATACGACGACTGTGATAAGCCCGGTTTACGTGATTCCGAGAGATACTCGAGGATTTGGTGGTTCTCTTCTTAGCTGGCGTACTGCAGTTGAACTTAACCTTGTGAAGATCATACAGGAAGTTATCCCTGTATCTCCTGCATCTACAGTTGATAGTCTAGTAGAAGAGTATGCAGACTTATTCACAGGGATAGGAAAACTGAAAGACTTTCAAGTAAAACTGCATATAGATGACACAGTACAGCCAGTAGCACAGCCACACCGACGGATACCCTTCCATCTACGACAAAAAGTCGAAGAACAACTTGAGTTGGACGAGAAGTTAGGCATCATCGAAAAAGTCGATGGACCAACACCCTGGGTTAGTCCAGTAGTGGTTGCACCCAAGCCCAACAATCCTGAGAAAGTCCGCGTTTGTGTTGATATGCGTTGTGCCAACCAAGCCATCCGACGAGAACGACACATAACGCCAACAGTGGACGACATCATCAATGATCTGAATGGTGCAACAGTTTTCTCTAAGCTCGATTTGAACCAAGGGTACAACCAACTCGAGTTAGCGCCAGAATCTCGCTACATAACTACGTTTTTGACCCGTAAAGGATTGAGACGCTATACCCGTCTAAGTTTTGGTATATCTTCGGCTGCGGAGATTTTTCAGAATGCTGTTGGTGAAGCCCTTAGTCGTCTATCGGGTGTCCTGAATATCAGCGATGATCTGCTCATTCATGGAAAGACCCAGGCCGAACACGACAGAAATCTTCGTGCAGCACTACAACGGCTTCGTGAAAAGCACATAACGCTAAATCCAGACAAATGTGTCTACAATAAGCATCAGCTGGAATTCTACGGGTACGTGTTTTCAGCAGCAGGTATGACCCCAGACCCCAAGAAGGTCGAAACAGTTCTCAGCATGAAAGATCCAAGCAATGCAACAGAGATACGCAGTTTATTAGGCATGACCAACTACAGTTCGCGATTCATTCCCAACTACGCAACGCTGACGGAACCCCTTCGTGTACTAACACACAAGGATGTGCCCTGGGAATGGACTGACAAACAGCAAAAACGCGCTTTCATCTCTGAAACAGTCACTAGCTTCTACACCAGTCATGGCGTACTTCGATTCTACCAAATCAACGGAAATCCTAGTCGACGCTAGCCCTGTAGGACTTGGTGCGATTCTTGTTCAAAAAGCTAATGATTCAGAGGAACCGCGTGTGATCTCCTATGCCAGTCGCGCACTGTCACCAGTTGAACAACGCTACTCGCAGACTGAACGTGAAGGTCTAGTGTGGGCCTGCGAACACTTCAATCTCTACATCTATGGAAAACCAGTGACAGTGATCACTGATCACAAACCGTTAGAGGGAATATACAACAATCCCAAGTCCAAGCCTTCAGCGAGACTCCAAAGATGGTCCTTGCGCTTGCAACCATACTCAGTAACTGTGAAATACAAACCTGGAGCGCAAAACCCAGCTGACTACATGTCACGTCATCCGAGTTTCATGACAGTTCCTAGCATCCGATCCGAGCGAATCGCGGAAGAATATGTCAACTTCATTTGTGCAAATGCCACACCGAAATCTATGTCACTTGATGAGATATGGTCCGCAACAAAAGTAGACCCATTACTTCAAACAGTCACGGAAATGTTGAAGACAGGCAACTGAAAATCAGGAAAACAGTTTCTTTCATTTGCTTCAGCACAAAAGGAACTTTTAGTCTTACCTGATGGTATCATTCTGTGCGGAACGAGAATAGTTATTCCTCACAGCCTACAACGGAAAGTAGTCCAGCAAGCTCACACTGGCCATCAGGGCATCGTAAAGACAAAACGGCTCCTGAGAACAAAAGTGTGGTTTCCAGGAATGGACTCGTTAGTCGACTCAATAGTAAGCAGTTATATCGCATGTCAAGCTGCCAACCCAGCGAATACAACCCGTCAAGAGCCACTGCGAATGTCTGATCTCCCCCAAGCACCATGGACTGAGGTCAGTGCAGATTTTTCTGGACCACTACCATGTGGAGATTATCTGTTGGTGGTCTACGACGACTATAGTAGATTCCCGGAGGTCGAGAGAATCAGTTCAACTTCCCCCTCACAGTAGCAAGGTATATGCCTTTAAGAGGTATATACCTGTCTGGTACCTTAGATGTGCTTTAATTATACCTTAATTTTAGAGTGTACCTTAACGATACCTTGTAGCCGAGTTGACTTATTGTACCTTCAATAGGTATATACCTCAACAGTACCTCGTGAGGGTCAGTAGGTGTGCCTTGAGAAGGTATATACCTGATCAGTACCTGGCAAAGTCTCTACCAGTACCTCCATGGTGCCTTATCTACTTAGATTAATTTTCATCAAATTGAACTGTACCTTGATGGTACCTCTCAGACTTGAAATTTCATTCAAGCCAATGCCCTGTACCTTCTTGGTACCTTATGAACTTGGTTAATTTTACATCAACTAGGGGTGTACCTTGTTGATACCTCCTAGACTTAGACATTTACTCTAGCCAAATATATGTACCAGTACCTTCTTGTACCTTATCAACATGTTCATTTTCAACAAATTGGACGTGCGACGCATTTCTCAACATTAACATTTGTTCCACTGGACAGTATTGTACATTTTGACAGGTTCAAATCACAGTTTGCAAAAAAAACATGTGTAAACCTAGGTCAATATTTCGTATAAGAATATTGTTTCTGCTTTTACATACCGGTAACCGTACTGAAAAACCTTTCATCCAGAATCATTCTTGTACCCAGACAGACCCTTGTTCACCTATGTCTGGGGACACTTTCATGAAAGACGACTCATAAGAAGCACAGTTCCCTGGCTTGAGGGATACTTGGTGGTAGATGCCTAAGTATATATTTCAATAAATTATGATAGTTTTTTTTTTTTTTTTTTTTTTCAATTTTTTTGGTGTTTTTTTTGTGTGTTTTTTTCACTTTTCCTGCATTTGTGTCTCTCAGCTTTGACACAAGTGAAGTCATTTCCATTTCTGTCAAGCAGGGCAAATCTAAGAATCATAGTTTTAAAAAAAAATCGAACCTTGATTTCTATGAATTAAAAAACGAATTTATTTTATTTTATTTTTTTATTAATTCTCATAACCACTAAATCGAGAGGGAGAGAGAAAACGATAACAAATCGATTGTACTACAATGACGTCACTGGAGGATTTTCCTCCCTCTGAAAAGCCTAAGTTTAACACAGAAGTAAATGACAAAAAAACTTCCCATAGAGAATAGTTTAGCTCCCAATTTAACATATAATTTAAACAGATGAACTATCTTTTACTTCGCCAAGTTGTAGAAATTTATCTCAAGTATCAGTTGAGATTTTTATACGAAAAACCTGCTAGGCCTCAGTGGGTTAAAAAAAACCCTGTTGCGCGGGTGGCTGTTACGACACCGTAATTGACAGAACAGCCGATCTTTTGTTTGGAGTCGATTTTGACTAGCCTGGTACCCTAAATTATTGTTGCATTACTTACATATACAATTTTGCCAGGGAACCAGGCTACTTTTGCGTTTTGCTGTACCGGGGATTTTGTGAAGTTTTAGTCTGAACGTGGCACTCCGTTTAGCAGAAAAGTTTATATTCTTGTGTTCCAATCAGCCAAGTTGCGTTTGTGTGTCAAATTCTTAATGTACGGTCGTTCAGATGTAGAACTACAAGGCATATTGATACCGTAGACGACAAAATTGAAAAATGAAGAAGAAAGAAATGTTGTTTGGACAACAACAACAACAACAAATTGAAAAATAACAACAACGGAACTGGGAGCTGTGTACAACATGTACGGGTGGGCGGTGGAAGACGACGGACGTGTGCGATCGAGCCGAGTCGGACAACACGTACGGTATTGCTGGATCGAACACCGCGCGTCGTCTACTTTCTCAAGCATAAGAGAACAAACAGCATTTCGGGACCATACCCAAACAACATTCAACAACAACCAGCTGACAACAACAACAACAACAACAGGCAATGATTTGCAAGTATGTACCTGTAAGTATCTATAACTAGGTGCAGAAACTTATGTACTGTCTCAGTGTCTGTCCCAGATAATATATTATCTGTCAATATTTCGGAGACAATTTAGAATTTATCGTACAACATTGAAACTTCACACAACTAAAAAATACAAATTTTTCCCGTATCTGATCCAAGTCAACCTTGCTGCCCCATAACAAACTTCCATGCATGTCATTGCATGGTCAGTGGTCACTACCTTTTCTGATGTAAACATCTGAGAAGGGCTGTGTTATGCATTGCATCATGGGTTGTTTTTGGGCAGCAAGGTTTACTTCATCTTCACAACGTCAAAGTTTCTATTTGCGAGCCAAAGGTGAACCCTTGATCAGTTTGCATAGCAGACCACGTTCCGCCCACATTCCAGTTACGTGACCTAGAAAAAACTGCGCTGATGGTTAAATACATTAGGGTTTTACTTTCTGTGCTAAACTATTCGCAAACTATTTAATCCAAGCCTGCATAACAATAAAATATTAATGGATAGATCAGTGAAATTTTATAGACATCTGTGCGTTATTTCACTCAATTCAAGCTCTTCAGTGAGGTGAGGTGGAATCGATACACTGATGGATACACAAGTGATCTGAATGGTCAATATATCCACGATGTTGCTTTACGTTGAACATGATACATTGCCCAAGCGTACCAGGGGCTATATCTAGTATAGAGATACCCCTGGTTTTAGCGAGGATGGGTTTACTTGTGCCATGACATATCTCATTAAAATCTGTTGAGAATTGTCGATCACCGATACCTACCATGTTACTTTGTGTCCACAATGACGTTGATCTGCTAATGTTATAACATGCAAGCTTGACGTTGTGCATCAAAAAATAACCCACAAATCTCCCATCTAATATTTTTTTATCGCTCCGAAATATCGCCAAAACATCGCGGATATATTATCTGGGGCAGACAGTGCCAATGCTACACTGGCCTGGTTTGATAGCCGCGAAGAGCTGATCACTGTCTCTGTAATCCATTTTTGTATATCAAAGGGTGAATGAAATTTGAAGTGGCTATGAAAAGGTTGAATTAGCACGATCGGGCAATTTGTCCTTTTTGTATGTATTGTCCAATAACCCCATGTTTTCTTATCAATAGCCTGGTCTGTTAACATTGACATTTCCATATCTCGGAAAAAATGAAGGCGTGTCATGTTTATAATTATTTCTGCCGTCCTGATTTAATTTTGAATAGGCTAAGTAGGTGATTTCTCACTTTTGATGTCAACTAATGTTATAACATGCAAGCTTGACGTTGTGCATCAAAAAATAACCCACAAATCTCCCATCTAATATTTTTTTATCGCTCCGAAATATCGCCAAAAACATCGCGGATATATTATCTGGGACAGACAGTGCCAATGCTACACTGGCCTGGTTTGATAGCCGCGAAGAGCTGATCACTGTCTCTGTAATCCATTTTTGTATATCAAAGGGTGAATGAAATTTGAAGTGGCTATGAAAAGGTTGAATTAGCACGAACGGGCAATTTGTCCTCTTTGTATGTATTGTCCAATAACCCCACGTTTTCTTATCAATAGCCTGGTCTGTTAACATTGACATTTCCATATCTCGGAAAAAATGAAGGCGTGTCATGTTTATAATTATTTCTGCCGTCCTGATTTAATTTTGAATAGGCTAAGTAGGTGATTTCTCACTTTTGATGTCAAATGATAGGATACAATAATATATTTTATCGATATTGATCAAGTTTTATAATAATTGCCTATAATATATTCATCTTGCAGATTCTGACTTAGTACAAGTAACGCATGTAGCAGGATATTCAAGACCCAAACCTGGAATCTTATTTTTGTCAGTGGCACAGCAGTATAGTGTAAGTATTTGTCTTCTCTCATTAACAGGATTGTACATGTATGATGTTAGCCAGAGATATCCCAACGGACAGACATTTTTCAAATTTGGACAGACAAGAATTTGAAAATTTAACATGGGAGAGATATGAAGAGAGGAAATTTAGTAGACTGTCCAATTCTAGCAAAAATGTGATACTTGGACATGTAATTGGGCAGAACTTCCACCAGCATGACCAACCCTAGAGTGTGTCAGCCCGGATATAAAATCTACAAGCGTCTGGTCCATCAATCATAATTCAGCCATCGTCCATTAAAGAATATCAGCGTCCATAATCCAATGGCTCAGTTGCACATCATTGAGAGAACAGTTGATCAGCTACTGAGTTATTTCCCCTATCTGTTAAACCATCACTATTTTGAACTGGTGATAGCTGGCATAATTTTATACATGTACTATATTTTCCCAGTATTCGAAGAATATGTCATTATGCTGGAATACTGGGAAAATATAGTACATGTATAAAATTATGACAGTTATCAAGAGTTAAAATTACTCTCAATTGTTAAAAGATAGCGAAAGTTAAATTATATAACCCAGCAGCTGCTCAACTGAAGTCACAGATCAGTGAACAGATGGGTTCTCCTTTGTTCTCTCAATATTGTGCAACCGATTCATTCTGATTGTGATATTCACAATTAGAACAAAATGTTAATTTAGAACAGAGCTAGATATTTCATTCTCGGTCATGGGTGATATGTAGTTTGGTTGTACGTGATACTGTAATTTAGTTTATGCCTCAACCCCAAAACTGAAAAAATATGACCGCCTTTATCATGTTTATTGAACATGCAAACTCATCTAGCAGACAACTCTGGTCTTGGCCAAGGAAAAAAAGAGTACTTGTCGAATTAAGGGCTGACATGCTGTTAAAGAATGAGTATGCAAAGATATAGAGCATGATTCTTTCTTGCTATACAAAGTTTGGAGTTCAAAGTACTCCTAATAAAACAAATACAGATTTCCAAATATCTGAGGAAATAATTGCTGGTCTCTTCGACTAATGAACTGCGAACCACAGTCGAACTTTATGAACTTGTGTATTTTTGTATGAAGCATGGGGTTATATATTAGAGACCCCATATTTCGACACTTCACTGTAATACCACCATCCACACCCCCAAAAACTCTTGTTTTGAGGGCGTGTGGTGTCTCTGTAATCCATTTTTGAATATCAACAGGTGAATGAAATTTGAAGTGGATATGAATCCATTAAAAATGTTGAATAGTGTGATCGGCTATTCATCCTTTTTGTGCTTATTGTCCGATAACCTCATGTTTCCTTAGCAGCCTGGTCTGTAAACTGCTGACATTTCCATATCTCGGAAAAAAGGAAGCTGTGTCATGTCTATAATTATTTCTACTATCCTGATTTGATTTTTGAGCAAGTTAAGTAGGTGATTCCTCAGTTTTGATGTCCACTGATACGATACAATAATATATATTTTATCGCTGTTGATCAAGTTTTATAATAATTGCCTTTTGATATTCATCTTGCAGATTCTGACTTACATGTAGTACAAGTAACAGAGGCAGAAGGATATTCAAAACCCAAACCTGTGATCTTACCTCTGTCAGTGGCACAGCTTTAAAGTGTAAGTATTTGTCTTTTCTCATTAACAGGATTTAGGCAGAGATATATCCCAATGGAGAGACAATTTCAAATTTGGACAGACAAGAATTTGAAAATTTAACATGGGAGGGATATGAAGAAAGGAAATTTAGTAGACTGTCCAAATCTAGCAAATGAGATACTTTTACAGGTAGATTTTATATCCTGGCTGACACACTGTACGGTTTGTCATGCTGCTGGAATTTCTGCCCAATTACAAGCGTCCGTCCGTCATTCATAATTCATCCGTCGTCCATTAAAGGCATAATTTTATATATGTACTATATTTTCCCAGTATTCGAAAAATATGTCATTATGCTTGAATACTGCGAAAGTATAGTACCGTACATATGTATAAAATTATGCCAGTTATCAGGAGTTCAAATTACTCTCCAGGGTTAGGGAAAAGTGAAATTATATAAACCCAGTAGCTGCTCAACTGAAGTCACAGATCAGTGAACAGACGGGCTCTCCTTTGTTCACTCAATAATGTGCAACTGGGTCATTCTGTTTGTGATATTCACAAATTATGCCAGTTGTCACGAGTCAAAATTACTCTCCAGGGTCAAAAGATAGGGAAAAATGAGATTATATAACCCAGTAACTGCTCAAGTGAAGTCACAGATCAGTGAAGAGAAGGGCTCTCCTTTTTTCTCTCAATAATGTGCAACTGAGTCATTCTGATTGTGATATTCACAGTTAGAACAGCATATTAATTTAGAACAGCTTAATAATAGGTATTTCATTCTCGACCATGGATGATATGTGGTATGTGATATGTGGTTTGGTTGTATGTAGTTTAATTTATGCCTCAAACCCCAAAACAAGAAAATATGACCACCTTTATTGAACATGCAAACTCATCAAGGTGACAAATTCAAGGGCAACAACTCTGGACTTCGCCAAGGAAAAAAAATTAGTACTGGTGGAATTAGGGGCTGATCATGCTGATAAAACAATGAGTACACAATACTAATGTTTATCATTTATAAGGTGGCGTGATATCCGAGAGTATATGTATCCATTGTTAGCAAATTAATTAACAAATCAGCAAGGCCTGTATCCTGTGATTTTGTACATTGGTACATGTTTTATGGAGGTGTACTTTATACCATTCTTTCATTGAAATGTTTATACTCTGTTTCAGATGGTTGAGCTGTCACGTGGAAGTGGTGTATTCGTATACCAGTATCACCAGGCAATGAACAAGTCACTATGTGAATGCACCTTCTAGAAGACTGAAACAGTCAACAGAGACGAACACCTCTGCTTAGAGCGATGGAAGACCAGCAGCGAGATATTTGATGAACACGCTCTTCTCACTTGAAGACCTAGCTATGGGGAAACTGCTGGTGCTGAACGGTTACATCACTGGGGCAATAAAGGGTGAGCAAAATCACTATCTGAACTCTATACTAAGTTTCAGGGCAACGGTTGAATGTCAGGTACATTAGAATTTTTCTACGAAGTAGGCTACCATTTTGAAATTGCCCGGTAAATGAGTGAGTAAGTGAGTTATTTTATCCAAAATAAGGAGAACCGTTCACATTAGAACCTTGATTTTTGGCATGAACATGCATTAGGGCATTGTTACCAGCAAGTTCTGAGCTGACCCATTTCTGATGAAAATTTGATTTATAACTATTTTTATATGCCCGCTTGTGTAAAAGCAGACGTGTTATGGGACGGCGCTGTCCATCCGTCCATCCGTCCATTTTGTGTCTGGGCTGAATGTCGCGCACTTTTCAAACTACAGACCCCGCGTTTGGTAGGTAGGTGCATTAGTGGGAGATGATGTGTCATGCGTTGCCTTCGCTCATGTGCAGGCCTCAATTTAAGGTGGTAACCTGTTTTCAGGTTGCCTGGAGGTTGCCATATTTAAAATAGTAGTAACCTATTTTCAGGTCCCCATAATTTTGACTAATAATATGACATTAGGTTAATAATTATGCAATAGGTTCCCACAGGTTACCAGTGTAGAATTCATGGTAACCTGTTGAGTGGTTACCATCAGCACTCCTTAAACATGTTAAATTGAGACCTGCATGTGGGTTGTTTCCATGGCAATCAGACACACCCTCTTTATCTCAGCTACTGCAAAGATAGTTTCTCGTTTCCGGGCTGTATATCGCACACTTTTCAAGCTACTGATCTGAAGATTGACAGATAGGTGCATCAGGGAGAGACGATATGTCATGCGTTGCTTTCGCTCATGTGGGCCATTTCCATGGCAACCAGACACACCCTCTTTATCTCAGCCATTGTAAAGGTAGTTTCATGTCCGAACTATATATCGCACACTTTTCAAGCTACTGATCTGAAGTTTGGTAGGTAGGTGCATTAGGGAGAGACGTGTCATGTTTTGCTTTCGCTCATGTGGGCTGTTTCCATGGCAATCAGACACACCCTCTTTATCTCAGCCATTGTAAAGGTAGTTTCTCTCGTGTCCGGACTATATATCGCACACATTTCAAGCTACTGATCTGAAGTTTTGTAGGTAGGTGCATTCGGGAGAGACATATCATTCATTGCTTTCGCTGATGTGGGCCATTTCCATGGCGACAAGACACATCCTCTTTATCTCGGCGATTCTAAACGTAGTTTCACTCGTGTCTGAAGTTGGTAGGTAGGTGCATTAGGGGGAGACGATGTGTCACCATTAACTATCACATGTAAATCCATACACTGTTTCACCTGTTCAGACTGATATGTTTTTCGGGTGTATTTTGAGTTCAGACTGTGCTCTTGTTTTAGTATTTATTGATGGCTCAGCGAGTGCATGGTCATGCTCATCGGGAACCCTTGGATGTATGTTTCACTGTGACTTTTGAAGGTTCCCTGATATGGCATATCACGTTGCATGGACACACTGGTTCTCGTAAAATCACAGAAGTTAAGCGACTTTGAGCCGGTCAAGACTTGGATGGGTGACATTATGCTGCACTGCTGGACTGATAAGTGTCCAGGGTAATAGGGACTAAGGGCGATAATACTTCCCATGCTAATGACTCACCAGCGGTGACCAGATGGGGAAGTTAATAGTACCCACTGTCAATTAGAGACTGCTATATACATTCTCTCACGGTAGCACATAGGGCCCCCAAGTCATCTCTCGTGTTCACTCTCAAATCATATCAAACCCTACTTCGTAGGTATGTTCGTGAGATATCATAGTGCATTCACATTATTCTATTTAGATAGAAGATATTCAGGAATTAATTATTGTGATAATAGTTATTATAGCTTAACTATTGTAGAAAATACCTTCATTATTAATACAATGGGCATTGAAATCACACAGTCACTTGCCATGGGACAGGCTGCAAAAGTATTCAGCCTTCTAATGATGTTTATTTATTCATTTCAGCTTTCTGAACAACACATTCAACAATTACAGCCCCTGTTATCAACCGGCAATGGGTGTCAAAGTCGCAGGATTAAAGAGTCGAAATAGAGGACTGTGGTGATCAGCGCCTAGTTCACTTGTGTTTCCTGGTGTAAATGGAATAGGACACAAACATTGTTATATGACTGATAGATTGTTGAAAGCGACTTCAATTCACACACTCTCCCCTTGATTCACTTGCTTTCTACCATGTCAACATGAGAATAATCAATAGCATGTCTGGATACAACAAGAAAGGACAGTGAATAAGGCAGAACAGTCAAACCATAACTGTAAACAAGTGAGCCGGACAAATAATGTTGTTGTAAATATGATTCATAGTGCTATTTTATGTATGGAAGAATTACTGTTTTTGTGTAAATACACTAAAATATTTTCTAAAATCGGATTTGTTGATTTTTATGGTGTGCTATCGTATATGTGCTGCTATCTTTTGGTTTGGGTTGACCCTATCTAGTGTATACCTTACCAGTACCTTCAGCTGTACCTTAATGGTACCTCCAGCTATAAAATGGCTGACCATATATATATACCTTCCTGGTACCTTGCGCAAGACCCTATACCTTGATGGTACCTCTGCATGTACCTTACTTGCGCCTTGCTCTTGAACTGGTTTTATCCTCATGTACCTACACTATACCTTAGCAGTACCTTAGAGATACCTTGTTGCTGTGCCTTACTGATACCTTATTCGAGCGAGGTACAGTTAAGGCATCATTAGCATTTTTGGAACGTACCTTACCTGTACCTTGTCCATGTTGGATCAAATGACAAATTTGGAGGTACAGATAAGGTATATGCCTTAACTGTACCTGTCCTGTACCTATGTCAGATCTATGGCCTGTACCTTATTGAGACCTTCTTGATACCTTAAGGATACCTTGTTACTGTGAGGGGAATCACACTACTATTTCACCCCTGGATTGTTCCTGCGATGATCATCCTTCTCTCTCAGTGTTGCATTGTGCGCAACTAGCTTTATAATAGTATTTTCGTTATTTTGGGATAACACTATCTTAGAATAGCACAAATTCTAGTGCTGAAAATTTGGTCCAGTCCCGTGCGGGATTCGAACCAGCGACCCCAGAGTCAGGCACCTAATCGCCAGCACTGTATGTCGGCGATCTAAACCACTCGGCCAACGGGCCTCCCACAAAATAGGAGGTAGCAGACCGGTATAGTACATACAGTACCCCTCTGATGATCGTAATGACACAGCTCCCAAAGCTGAATAGATATATCTTTTATCATTTAGAAAGTGATCGTATAACAGTATTTTCGTTATTTTTGGGATAACACTATCTTAGAATAGCACAAATTCTAGTGCTGAAAATTTGGTCGAGTCCCGTGCGGGGTTTGAACCAGCGACCCCAGAGTCAGGCACCTAATCACCTGTAGATATACGCGACAATAAGATAGTGTTATCCCAAAATAACGAAAATACTGCTATACGATCACTTTCTAAATGATAAAAAATATATCTATTCAGCTTTGGGAGCTGTGTCATTACGATCATCAGAGGGGTACTGTATGTTCGCTTTCAAGACTATCGGTCTGCTACCTCCTATTTTGTGGGAGACCCGTTGGCCGAGTGGTTTAGATCGCCGACATACAGTGCTGGCGATTAGGTGCCTGACTCTGGGGTCGTTGGTTCGAATCCTGCACGGGACTCGACCAAATTTTCAGCACTAGAATTTGTGCTATTCTAAGATAGTGTTATCCCAAAATAACGAAAATACTGTTATACGATCACTTTCTAAATGATAAAAAATATAGCTTTATAATGAAGAAATAATGGTTTGGTAGAGCATATTGCCCGCCATTGAGCAAGTATGCATATGAGATGATTTTTGAGAGAGATAGAAACTGCTCTATACTGACTGAGGTATGATGGTCCATAGGTATTTCACTAGTGGATGGTTCCTGTGATGACTAACCATTTCTCTCGGTGTGACATTGTGTGCACTGGCTTTGTAATGATTTGGTATGACGACATCGGTGGATTTGGATATAGCATACGGTACGCCGTACCAAATAATAATTTATTGTCTTTTTAAATTTGGTGCTAATACTGTGATATGCAATATGGAACAGGTATTCTCTAATGGACGACGGTTGAATTATGAATGACGGACCAGACGCTTGTAATTCTTTATGTTATACTTGTGTATTTCTAATTTTAGGATCTGTCAACAGGCACTGCGTATGTTCCAAAGGAGACGATGACTTCGCCATGCACTGTTTTGAAAACCAGACGTGCGAATGGAATTGGTGCAAATGCAACTCAGAGAGAATTCGTCTGTGCAATGACGCGGGTGAGATTGTTGGACCTATTGCTATTTCACGATGAAGTGTCGAACATACTCGTATCTCTTCACACTAATACACACTCTAATTATAGTATGATAACACATTCTCGGGAAACCTTAAAATAAATAGATAGCAATGTTTCGATTGATAATCCTTTGATAACAATATCTTCTTGTGATAGTTATTATTCAGAATGGCATTATAGCATGATAATATGTAATAACTATTTCAGAACCAGTGTACTTTAAATAATGAACGAAATGCAATTCAGCGCGTTATTTTCACTAGAAGGGATATTTTACTTAAGAAAATCCCTGTATGATCTAATCAAGATTGAAAATCCCTAAACTGTGGTAGTTGGAAGTCCCTATAACACAGCGTTTTACCAACATGTCGCTGGCACGTTCGCTTTATATGGTGTTAGTTTTCGTCAATATCAATCCGAATCGAGACCAGAACATGTACGAAACGTATTACACCAAAATCACCAAAGTGTGTTTTCAGGGGTGTTTTCCGAAAGATATTGGGCTTTCACAAGTATTATGTTTTTTGTAGCTTTGGGCTGTTCGGTTATCAGCTGTTTTTGTTACAAACTCTACAAACGGCGTCGAGACCACGAACTATGGAACTGCACCGTCGACTCTGACGAAAAGATGCGCTGCGATATGTGCGACGAGACAGGTAATCTATATTGTAGGCTTATACTTTTTTTTATTTTACTTTCAGTCATGCAAATAAAATTCACCTACCTGCTTGACCAGGTCTGTATTTGTTACCATACGTATACATTTATTAAAAAATATGGCTAGAAATGTTAGTTTTCGTAGTTTCTCGACAAAACTAATTCAATAAAATAATTCAACGCAATTCTCTGTTAGAAAAAGTTGCGCCAGTCCACACCTTAAGTTACGAGCTGAGAAAACAGAATCATAAGCGATACTCTATGGAGAGTGATATACAGGCTAGAATTATGATGCGTCTTGATATTCTTTTCACACACAGTGAATCGTGGAGACCGGGAAGCATTTCGCTATAAAGCGCAAATGGCCCCAGATAATACGATCAAAAACCTCCAATTTTACGCTTACACGCACACTGCTTAACCATGCCGACGGTGAAGGCTTATTTATCAGAACTCTTATTCAGACAGGCTATCTTATCTGTGTAGACCTAAACAATCAGAAAGTCTTGTGAATAGCAGCTTAATTTGGTAGACCTTCCATGCCCCCAGTTCCTAAAATATTGGAAGTCCACAGCATATAAAGTTCTCGCCATATTCTCGAACCAGTGCTTTTGTCCAAACGAAATCATTGGCACCAGTATATATTCTTATCCCGTATCTCAAAGCAGTGTTTAATGAAACGCTGGCCTTTGTGGGCGATGTAACGTCGTCCTAGTTGACAATGATGGTCGACAATAAATTTCTTGCCCCTACTCTCTCAGTGTTTGCGTTCAAATAGAAAACGTTGGACCTGGTCGACAATGACGGTCGACGATAAATATCTTGCTCGCACTCTCAATGTTTTAGTCCGAAGAAAAACGTTGGTTCTTGCCCCTACTCGCGCAGTACATAAGTCCAAAATAAAACATTGGTTCTGGTTGACAATGACGGTCGACAATAAATTTCTTGCCCTTACTCTCGCAGTGTTTAAGTTCGAGCAGAATACCTTGGTTCTGGTTGACAATGACGGTCGACAATAAATTTCTTGCCCTACTCTCGCAGTGTTTGATCTCTAGCAGAATACATTGGTCGTAGATGACAATGACGGCCGACAATAAATTTCCCGTCCTTACTCTCGCAGTGTTTGAGTACGAGGAGAAAAAATTGGTCCTGGTTGACAATGGCGGTCGACAATAAATTTCTTGCCCCTACTCGCACTGTTTGAGCGCGAGTAGCAAACCTTGGTCCTGGTCGACAATGAGGGGCGACGATAAATTTCTTTTCCTCACTTTCGGTGTTTTAATCGGAAGGACAACTTTGGTTCTTGCCCCTACTCGCACAGTACATGAGTCCGAAATAAAACATTGGTCCTGGTTGACAAAGACGGTCGACAATAAATTTCCCGCCCTTACTCTCACAGTGTTTGAGTCCGAGGAGAAAACATTGGTCCTGGTCGACAATGACGGTCGACAATAAATGTCTTGTCCCTACTCTCGCAGTGTTTGAGTGCGAGTAGAAAACCTTGGTCCTGGTCGACAATGGCGATCGACAATAAATTTTCTACCACATCTCTCACAGTGTTTAAATAAATTCCCCGCCACTACTCTCGCAGTGTTTGAGTCCAAAGAAAAACATTGGTTCTGGTCGACAGTGACAGTTACAGGCCCTTACGTTCGCAGTGTTTTTGTCCGAAGGAACACTTTGGTCCTGGTTGACAATGACGGTCGACAATTTTTTTTTCGCCCTTACTCATTTCCCGCTGTTACTCCTACAGTATTTTAGTCCGAATGAAAACATTGTTCCTGGCCAACAACGTAGGTCGCAAATAAATCCCCCCCCCCCCTACTACTCTTGCATTGTTTGACTTCGAAGGAAAACATTGGTCCTGATCGACAATGACGGTCGACAATAAATTTCTTGTCCTCACTCTCGCAGTGTTTCATTCGAAAGGGAAACCTTGGTCCTGGTTGAAAATGACGGTCGACAATAAATTGACCGCCCCTCCTCTCGCAGTGTTTAAAATAATTTCCTGCCACTACTCTCGCAGTGTTTGAAACCAAAGGAAAACATTGGTCCTGGCCAACAATGTATTTCGCAAATAAATTTCCCACCACTACTCTCCCAGTGTTTGTGTCCGGAGGAAAACATTGGTCTAGGAAAACATTGGCCCTGGTCAACAATGTAGGTCGCAAATAAATTTCCCATTGATCCTGGTCGATAATGACGGTCGACAATAAATTTCTTGCTTTCACTCTCGCAGTGTTTGAATAAATTTCCCACGACTACAGTCGCAGTGTTCGAGTCTAAAGGAAAACATTGGCCCTGGTCGACAACGACAATTGACAATAATTTTCTTATCTTCCCGCCAGTCGCTCTAATGTGTTCGCAATGTTTAAGTCAGAAGGAAAACTTTGGTCCTTGCTGAAAATGACGATCGACAATAAATTTCTTGTCCTCACTCTTGCAGTGTTTTAGTCGAAAAGAAAACCTTGGTCCTGGATGACAAGACGGTCGACAATAAATTTCCCGCCACTCCTCTCGAAGTGTTTAAAAAGCTTCCTGCCACTACTATCGCAGTGTTTGAGCAGAGGAAAGTATTAGTTCTGGTCAACAATGTGGGTCGCAAATGAATTTGCCGCCACTAATCTCGCGGTGTTCGTGTCTGAAGGAAATCATTGATCCTAGTCGACAATGACGGCCGACAAGAAATTTCTTGCCGTCACTCTAGCAGTGTTTTAGTCGGAAGGGAAACATTGGTCCTGGTTGACAATGACGATCGACAATAAATTTCCAGCCCCTCCCCTCACATCTCGCAGTGTTTAAAAAAATTCCCGCCACTACTCACAGTGTTTGAGACAAAAGAAAAACATTGGTCCTGGCCAACAATGTAGTTCGCAAATATATTTCCCGCCACTACTCTCGCAGTGTTTGTGTCCGGAGGAAAACATTGGTCAAGGAAAACATTGGCCCTGGTCGACCATGACGGTCGACAATAAATTTCTTGCCGTCACTCTAGCAGTGTTTTAGTCGGAAGGGAAACCTTGGTCCTGGTTGACAATGACGATCGACAATAAATTTCCAGCCCCTCCTCTCACATGTCGCAGTGTTTAAAAAAAATTCCGCCACTACTCTCGCAGTGTTTGAGACCAAAGGAAAACATTGGTTCCGGCCAACAATGTAGTTCGCAAATAAATTTCCCACCACTATTCTCGCAGTGTACGTCTCCAGAGGAAAACATTGATCAAGGAAAACATTGGTCCTGGATGACAATGTAGGTCGCAAATAAATTTCCGGCCACTCCTCTCGAAGTGTTTAAAAAAAATTCCGACACTTCTCTCGCAATGTTTGAGACCAGAGGAAAGCATTGGTCCTGGTCAACAATGTAGGTCGCAAATGAATTTGCCGCCACTACTCTCTCGGTGTTTGTGTCTGAAGGAAAACATTGGTCCTAGTCCTAATTTCCTGCCGTCACTCTAGCAGTGTTTTATTCGGAAGGGATTAAATTCCCCGTCCCTCCTCTCGCAGTGTTTGAGACCAAAGGAAAACATTGGTTCGAGCTAACAATTTAGTTCGCAAATAAATTTCCCTCCCCTCCTCTCGCAGTGTTTGAAACAATTTCCTGTCACTACTCTCGCAGTGTTTGAGACCAAAGGAAAACACTGGTCCTGGCGAACAATGTAGTTCACAAATAAATTTCCGACCACTACTCTCGCAGTGTTTGCGTCCGCAGGAGAACATTGGTCAAGGAAAACATTGGTCCTGGTCAACAATGTAGGTCGCAAATAAATTTCCCATTGGTCCTGGTCGATAATGACGGTCGACAATAAATTTCTTGCCTTCACTCTCGCAGTGTTTGAATAAATTTCCCGCGACTACACTCGCAGTGTTCGAGTCTAAAGCAAAACATTGGCCCTGGTCGACAATGACAATTGACAATAATTTTCTTATCTTCCCGCCAATGCTCTTGCAGTCGCTCTAATATGTTCGCAATGTTTAAGTCAGAAGGAAAACGTTGGTCCTTGTTTAAAATGATGATCTACAATAAATTTCTTGCCCTCACTCTTGCAGTGTTTTAGTCGAAAAGAAAACCTTGGTCCTGGATGACAATGACGGTCGACAATAAATTTCCCGTCACTCCTCTCAAAGTGTTTAAAAAAACTTCCCGCCACTACTATCGCAGTGTTTGAGACCAGAGGAAAGCATTGGTTCTGGGCAACAATGTAGGTCGCAAATGAATTTGCCGTCACTACTCTCGTGGAGTTTGTGTCTGAAGGAAATCACTGATCCTAGTCGACAATGACGGTCGACAATAAATTCCTTGGCGTCACTCTAGCAGTGTTTTAGTCGGAAGGGAAACCTCGGTCCTGGTTGACAATGACGGTCGACAATAAATTTCCCGCCCCTCCTCTCGCAGTGTTTGAAAACATTTCCTGCCACTACTCTCACAGTGTTTGAGACCAGAGGAAAACATTGGTCCTGGCTTACAATGTGGTTCGCAAATAAATTTCCCGCCCCTCCTCTCACAGTGTTTAAAACAATTTCCTTCCACTACTCTCGCAGTGCTTGAGACCAAAGGAAAACATTGGTCCTGGCCAACAATGTAGTTCGCAAATAAATTTCCCACCACTACTCTCGCAGTGTTTGTGTCCGGGGGGAAACATTGGTCAAGGAAAACATTGGCCCTGGTCGACAATGACGGTCGATAATAAATTTATTGTCCTCAATCTCGCAGTGTTTCAGTCGGAAGGGAAAGGTTGGTCCTGGTTGACAATGACGATCGAAAATAAATTTCCCACCCTTCCTCTCGCAGTGTTAAAAAAAATTTACCGCCACTACTCTCGCAGTGTTTGAGACCAAAGGAAACATTGGTTCCGGCCAACAATGTAGTTCGCAAATAAATTTCCCGCCACTATTCTCGCAGTGTTTGTGTCCAGAGGAAAACATTGGTCAAAGAAAACATTGTTCCTGGATGACAATGTAGGTCGCAAATAAATTTTCCGCCACTCTCGAAGTGTTTAAAAAAAATCCCGCCATTACTCTCGCAGTGTTTGAGATAAGAGGAAAGCATTGGTCCTGGTCAACAATGTAGGTCGCAAATGAATTTCCCGCCACTACTCTCGCGGTGTTTGTGTACGAAGAAAAACATTGGTCCTAGTCGACATCGACGGTCGACAATAAATTTCTTGCCGTCACTCTAGCAGTGTTTTAGTCGGAAGGGAAACCTTGGTCCTGGTTGACAATGACGGTGGACTATAAATTTCCCGTCCCTCCTCTCGCAGTGTTTAAAAAAAATTCCCGCCACTACTCTCGCAGTGTTTGAGACCAAAGGAAAACATTGGTCCTGGCTAACAATGTAGTTCGCAAATACATTTCTAGCCACTACTCTCGCAGTGTTTATGTCCAGAGGAAAACATTGCTTAAGGAAAACATTGGCCCTGGTAAAGAATGTAGGTCACAAATATATTTCCCATTGGTCCTGGCCGATAATGACGGTCTACAATATATTTCTTGCCCTCACTTTCGCAGTGTTGAATAGATTTCCCACCACTACACTCGCAGTGTTCGAGTCTAAAGGAAAACATTGACCATGGTCGACAATGACAATTGAAAATAATTTTCTTACCTTCCCGCCACTAGTCTTGCAGTCTAATATGTTCGCAGTGTTTAAGTTCGAAGGAAAAGATTGGTCCTTGTTGAAAATGACGGTCGGCAATAAGTTTCTTGTCCTCACTCTTGCAGTGTTTTAGTCGGAAGGGAAACCTTGGTCCTGGATGACAAGACGGTCGACAATAAATTTCCCGTCACTCCTCTCGAAGTGTTTAAAAAGAATTCCCTTCACTACTCTCGCAGTGTTTGAGGCCAAAGGAAAACATTGGTCCCGGCCAACAATGTAGTTCGCAAATAAATTTCC
>JAVTVY010043586.1:0-20443 GCA_036873755.1 Hanleya hanleyi | reverse complement strand
AAGCATCGTTTAAACCAAAGATTTTTCGCGGATTCCAATATATTGAATTTTCACTCTAATTGTTTTTGAGAGTAAAACAGTCGTGTGCACTCAGAAGAATATCACAATTGTGTTTATCACCTCTTAGGATCAGATCACCATGAAGATATGTGGTTTGCCCAACATATCGAGCTCTAAAAACTCACCATAGCCATTAAGCATTAGTTTACTGAGTTTTTGAATTGATTACTTAGAATTTTGTTTGATCGTCGCTATTGCTGAATGCGACGTTAAGCCTTAATTCTCTCTCTCTCTCATAGCCATTAAGCTCAGTCAATATTTGGATGGGTGACCGGGTGCTGTACTGGCTGGGCTGATCAGTGTCCAGGGTAATAGGAACTGTGAGCACTCTGGCGTTCTGGCACAAGGAGGCACCGACGTGATATGACTGAATCAAGGTTGAAAACAACATTAAACCCTACTACTCACACACTCCAAAAAAGGCTGGGAACACTAGGTCTAGACACAAGCAGGTTTATCTCCACTGACTAATGAACCCTTATAGGTATACGAAGTATCATCTAGAAACTGGATAATATTGGTAAGACTTCGCAATGATATTTTTCAGTATCGTGCCGGTATATGGCATGATTCTCATATTGAAAATCTACATTTGATTGAAGGGATAGGTTTCAAAATGTTACAAATTTATCCAATCAAGAATCAACCTTCTTTTCAAATATTGGCAGTTAGCAAAATATTCTGAACATTTTAAAATGTTTAGAATTTTTTTCTTATAATAATAAATGTCTGTAAGATATCTGTGTAATTAGTAATTGTGGTAAATGCCCATTGACAATATTTAAGCAAAAATTAGGTTTTCATAAACATTGAATCCCTACACATATATGTTTTTTTTTTTTTTCTATATTGACTATATGAGAACATCAGAATGCCAAAAAAATGTCCAGTGGAATATCAGTGATATTCTTCTCGTACGGTATTGCAAAGTATCAACCAAATGCCTGTCCTGAAATCGTTTTTAGTCTGTTACAGCCCGGTTAGCAGGAAACTTATGCACGTGAACCAAGGTAGTAAATGACTGCTCCCTTTCATACCAGCCAACAACTAGGTCACCACTGGATTTCCCAGTTTAGCATTTCTCACATCATATTTCCCCGTTCTGAAGTAGCTGGAATTATTTTCTCTGTCCCTTTATGTGTATCAATAATGTGCAGCATTCATTCATTAAACGGAAAGAGAGGAAGATATTTTGTTCTCATATTTTCGAGTGTCACTATAATTCGGTCAAGCCGACTCAAGCCGACTCATCGTCAATCACTGACATGCTTTGCCCATCCTAACTCTGAACTTCGTCAAACTGGTACGGTAGAACGATCTCTCTTTTGAAGTTCTAGATTTCTTGGCTTTATTCCGTCCATGTAACTGTACATATAAAATGTATTTATTGCATTGTTGACACTTTCGATTGTATGCTTTTCTCTCTTGCCGGAAAACGGACTTGGTTATTTAGCGCACGATGTCCGCATGATGCGATCGGGAGCTGGACTGCCAGCTTCGCTGCAGGAACAAGCTTTTCATGTTCGCGCACGATGCGAGGACCGTTTGCGCATGCGCACGATGCGGAGATCGTTTGCGCACGATGCGGAGATCGTTTGCGCACGATGCGGAGATCGTTCGCGCACGATACGTAAAGGGTTTGCGCACGATGCGAAGAGGATGTAGTGGTCATTTTATTGGTGTACTGTAGGTACCAGGCATATTTGTATTCTCATTTTTCAGGGGCCCTCGGTGGCCGAGTGGTCTAAGGCGCTTCGCTGGTGACCGCTAGCCTCACACCGCTGAACCGGCACGGGTTCGAGCCCAGTTGGTCCATGTGTGAAAGTTTGTCAGTTACTTGCCGAAGGGCGGTGGTTCTCTCCGGGTACTCCGGCTTCCTCCACCAACCAAACTGACTGTCGCCATATGAGTGAAACAAACTTGAGCGTGACATTAAGCCAAATTCCCTCCCTCCTCCTCCCTCATTTTTCAGTGAACACCTCTCAGTTGATTGATCTCCATCCTCCTCCTACAATAAATTTTCTGCAGCACTTTTCGCTACAAAGCCTACATCTAACATATGAGCAGTCAAACTTGAAAGTAGGGGAAGGTGACCGTGTATGTCGGAAAATGGTAGCACCACACATAAAGGAGCTTTAACATTGGCCCACAAGTACTCCTATTGCCACACAGAGGATTCCAATGCAAAAGCATACAAGAGACCAATGTATTTGGGAAGTGACAGTTAACATATCCATTTTGGAAATATATCTGGAAGGTTGACAACATATCCACAGGTGCCTAAGGTTGCATGAGATTAACAATAGTTTCTCTGTAAATTATACAACATTGCCCATTAACTGATTGCTATGATAATTTGAGTGAATAATGTTACAGCAGGTTTTAGTTTGATGTATTAGTGTCCTGGTGTCAAAATAATAATAAAAATTGAGTTTACCTAACATTTTTCATGTTGTTTAGAAGTCCAGGAGGTGTACTTGAGGTGTAGTCTGGGAGCCAAACCTCAGTTTGAGCCTTGATGTGGAAATGGAGTCCACCTAACGTTTTTTGATGGATTATATATCTCCTGTGTGTGCAGATTCAGAATCCGGATGATGCCAGCCTGGCAACCTTGGGAAAAGCAAAATATCCAAGATGGCTGCCAGCATATTCAACATGACCGCTGTATATCGCTTAGATTGATCGCTATATGAAATTGAGCTATATATTTTTGGTCTACGAGTGCTCAAGAAATGGTGTATAGATTTATTAGTACTTCATACCACTAATAATACTACCTCTAGCTTATCTCAACAGTAGTGGGGTGGAACTGACGTCATTCTGCGCATGCGCAGAAAAAAATATTTTAATGGACGTTTTGGGGTCTAGACGGACCCATATTGGGTGTACTTGGCTGTGGGATGTGTCATCGTGAAGCACACGTGGAGGAACATCCGACTGGGCTAATGTGTCATGCGTTTTCAACATTCTGCGCATGCGCAGACAGGGAATGCTGGGGAAATGGGCACTGGAAGGGACGTTTTGGGGTCGAGGTGGACCAATAGTGGTCCGATTGGGCCGTATGAGGTATCAGTTTGAAGCATTCGTGGGGAAGCATTAAACTGGATGGGTTGTAAGGTGGAACTGATGTCATTGGGTGTGAAGGTAGGTATTTGGGGTGGAGAAGGACCATCCGTGGTCCAAATGGCCAGTGACGAGTGCCCAACGTCCGGTGGTGGTGGTAGTGTCTGTACATATAGGGATTAACACGTGTCCCTCGTCAGTCCGGGATAACGAATGGTATGGTTTTTGTTGGAAGTCCTGGCGGAGCGTCCATTGTGAGTGCGTGTGTGTGTCTGTGAGTGTGCGTCCGTGTGTGTACTGTGTGTGAACATTGAGCTTAGTTACCCGTCTCTCTTTTGGAAGACATGGATGCTCTAAAAAGAGCCGTTCTTTTCTGTCGCTGTAAGACAGAAATGTCATTGCCATAGCATCAGGATCAATAGGGCAATGACCATTGTGAGGCCAACGAGTCGTCGCTGGTTTCAGCGTGAGCGCTCGTGGTCCATAGACCAGGCATCAAGAATGGCTGTCATAGTCCAGTAGTGGAGGGTGATAGCACACCTCTTCATCGAGTCGATCCTGTCGAGGACCGCTTCTGTGAACTCTTCCAGGATCTGGCATCGCCCCTCATTGTCGTCGCCATCTCCAAACATGGATCGAACCACTGCTCGGTAACCCGAGTGAATTAACCACGATCGCATGCTGTAAAATGCGAGTCGCATAGGAATGGGTCTCCGTCATGGCTCTGCAACAGTAGGAATGGGGGTGTGGGGTCCAGAGGGACGTGCTTTATAGACGATGTCACACATGCGCAGGTCGGGTGAACTTAACGCTCTAGCATAACACATTGGCGCCATGGTGTAGACAGATGAGAGAACAACAACAACAAGGATGACAGGTCAATCATTTTATTATCCCCACCAGTACATTATACCCACGCTGGGGGAGCCGCGTTCGGTATGTTTACAATTCTCGTAAGCTCTTTCCCAATCAGAAGCCGTCGTTTGAAAAATTTCAATCTTCGGTCAGGGTTGCTCTTGGCCTAAGCGTCATCAAGCAGTCTAGGATACCGTTGAGGCAGCATGTTCTGAAACAGTTGTTTGCACATTCTGCTTATTTTACAGGGCCTTGGTGGGTGGTAACCCTGTATCCTCTTCCAAGTGACGCTTTATGCTAGAGCGTTAAGGACACCCAAGAGCTTGGTCTTCATGATGGACCTGTGCGTGGGGTTGCCTTTCATTTCAAGCGGCAGCAGGCTATACCATTCATAGATGGCCATGGCTGTTTTCCTGATGTTAGGGCGCATTTGGATGTACGCATGAATGGGTTGAGAGCTTGGAGCTTTCGGAGCTGTTGGAGCTCGGAGCTTTTGCGTTAAGACGGGCGTTGGGCATGCCTCAATCTCGGAGTCTGAGCTGTTGTTGTTCTCTCATCTGTCTATACCATGGTGGCCATCTTGGATATTTCGATTTCCTCAAGGATGCCAAGGTGGCATTATCCGGTTTCGTGATCAGCGCATCGAAAAGATATAGAAACCATCAAAAAACATTAGGTGGACTGTATTTCTACGTAGGTAATTTAAAACTGGACGTTTTGGGATCTAGACGGACCCATATTGGGTGTACTTGGCTGTGGGATGTCATCGTGAAGCGCTCATGGAGGACCGTCCGACTGGGCTAATGTGTCAACAGTCAAGGAGGTGTACTTGAGGTGTAGGTAATTTAAAGTAACATTCAGGCCAGAATGATGATCCAGCATAGACATGTAGAGAGAAAATTAAATTTAATGCCATGTTCAGCAATATTTTGTGTATTTAGCGAATATGAATAAAAGATTGTGCTGGCAATTACTTACAATAAGTGGATGGTATATTATGCTCAATTTCAAGACAAACCTTCCCACCAAGTCCACCAGATATCTTAGGTGTAGGTGGATAACTGTATCTTATGTTCATGCCAAGCTTCTTACGGTGGAGTGTAGGAAATATACTTGAGGTGTAGGTACATGTAAATTATGAGGTGTGAGTTCATGTATACTTTTGTGCATGCATATTTTAGCAAAGTCCATGAGGTGTACTTGAGGTGTAGGTAAATTACAAGTATATTTTGACAAAGTTCATGAGGTATCACCCACTGTTAATGATTAATTTGTTAATTGAACAAGGGCTGTACTTATTTCAAACTATCAGACTGAATTAGTGTATGTTACAATAGAATATTAGACTAAGGCAGGAACATCCGACAGAGTTAACATGAGATTGATCTAATCAAAACCTCTCGGCTTTCCCCAAGTGATTGAGACCCATGTGTAGTGTGAATTGGGGAAGAGATAGTTCTTTGTGGGATGATCAAGCTAAAAGTAATTTACAATTTGCAGTGTATGGAGTATAGAACTAACCATGCTAAGTGGTAGTACATTAAGTGTGCTGTTTGCTCCAACTTCACTGCTGAATTTGTACCGGTGTGTCATTTTAGATGGGCATCATGACTACAAGTAATTTAGTGGCCGAAATTTGGCGGCTGTAACCTATCGCGAGCGGTTTTGCCTAAAATCAGTAACGGATGAACGGACAGACATACACCATGACAGTACTCCAAGGCCAAATTGGCTGAATGGTAAAAAGGGTCATAACTCTGTATTTAAGAACCGAGACGAATAAGCTGTACCAAACACGGATCTGTAGATATAACTTGTACAGTCAGCTACAGATAACAAAATCGGAGATTAAACCGAGGCGAGTAATCCTTTGTTGGCTTGTAGAATACAACAATATAAATAAGCTTCCAAAATCAAGTACGGTAGCTATATCGAACACAGGTCTGCAGATATAGTTGGTTACATTCAGGCATATAGGACAGAAATTAATATATCTGTAAAGGGGCACAACTCTGTAAAATATGGGCCGAGGGGAACCACTTTCGATAGGCGTCTGACTCGGCACTAGATAAATAAGTGTTGAAAATTTGGTGGTTGTGTCTTAAGCGGTTTTGCCTAAAATGCGTTAAACGGACGGATGTACATGGCGACGACAATACCCCGAGGCCAAATGGCCGAGGGGTAAAAAGTATTAAGAAAATAATTAAGGAAGAGCTCCAGCTGAGAATGTATATGCAGCGGACACAAGAAATAGCAGAAGTAGATTTTATGTATTGTAAACTGGAAAACAAGGTATGACCTGTCAAGAGTGTTCGCATGTGTCACTAGGGTTCTTTTATTCATAGAGGGTGGATGAGATTTACAGTTAGCCAACCCATTTATTGATTTATTTTAAAATATAGCGCTTGTGAAGATCTTGAATGAACTAAGAAATATACTTTGAAATATAAATAAAACATTGAGTTGATGGGCCGTGAAATCTGTATGGGAAGCCAAGGTATACTTGAGGTGTATGAAAATTACAAGTATATTTTGACAGTCCCAGAGGTGTACTTGAGGTACATGCATATTTTGGCAAAGTCCATAAGGTGTACTTGAGGGGTAGTATATAACATACATGTATCTATTTTGACAAAGTCCATGAGGTGTACTTGAGGTGTATACACCTTGAAAAAGAAAATGAGGTGTACACCTCAGGTACACCTCGACTACACCTGAACTTGAGGCGTACACTCACGTGCACCTCAAGTCTGTAAGGGTAATATTAGCCAATAAGATAAAGGTCATGTGACAGTTTTGACTAATCAGATAACATCCTGTACGAAACTCTCTCACATAAAATCTTGTGTGTTTCATGTAAGTTCCTCGTAAGAATCTCACATGTGAAAATGAGGTGAGAACTAGTAAGAAATTAGCCAGAAACTTACGTGAAATTTAACATGCAAATGAGGTGAGATTTGTGAAATCTTGCCTAAATCTTGTGAGACCTCTAATGAGATTCCTACATGGAGCCCGGCAATTCTTGTCAAAACCTCACATGAGATCTCTTGTGAGATTTCAGGACCTAAGCACTTAAAAAAGATGGCTAAACCATATTGCACCATCAATTTTAATGTTTCAATTTTGTCTACGTTAGTGAAGCACTGACTGGAACAGGACATGCAAGCTTGGTACACATAAGCCTCAAATTGTTATACATATGAACAAAGAGTAGAACCTGTTTAATTACAAGATGATTCATATTACTTCACAAAATTTCACAGAACATGTTGTTGTTGTTGTTGTCCAGTGTGATCTTTTCAGACTTGCTCATAATAGCCAACATAGTTTCTGAAATGTCACTATGATCCCAATAAACCTACCTCAATAACTGTTCCTTTTCTCAATACTATAGCATATGTATTTCACCAGTAAACCATCTAATACTTGTAATTTCCTGAGTGAGGACACACCAACCATATCCCCTGATTAACAGTATTTCCCTCCAAAGTTTCAATTTTCCCTCCAAAACTTGCACAAAGGATTTCAGTCAGTAAAGGGATACCAATACTGTAATCTCATAAGAGATCTCTTGTGAGAATTTGGACTCTGTTAATATTGAACATTTTCTCTTCAGATTTTGTCAAAGTCCTGAAACTTATATGATCTCTCGTGAGAAAAAGGGACTCAGATGTTTTCCCATATATTTCTTCTGGTGCAGAATAGAAAACCTCACAAGAGATATTTTCTCACGTAGTTCCTCGTATGATTTCATTTCCTCACAAGAGATTTAAGTGAGAAAAGTAAAACCTTGTCTCGTCTCTTATGTGTCTTACTAGTTGAGGAGAGTTTCTCACCAGAATCTCATAAGAATCTTACTAGAAACACATCAGATTATATGAGACTGTTTGGTACGGGATGCTATTGTGCAGTTAATAGGGCGCAGTTGGGCGCAATTAGGATGCAGTTGGGGCGCAATTAGGGTGCACTCTGAGAATAATAGCATGAATGATGTACATGTACTGGTAAGGCGCAGTTGGCAGATTATAGGAGCAATATCTTTTTCAAGCAAAGTCTGATTTTTGTTGTTGAAATAATGTTATTAAAATTGCCCAAATGTCACATTATAAATGAATTTATAGCCCAGAATAGTGAAGAAAGCTGACAGTCTGAATTTTGGGGTAAAACTTGTTTTACAAAGACATGCATGCATATATCTTTACAATGACATGCATGCTTGCATATGTGATTACTCAAGTTAACTGAATGTTGGTGGAAAAAAGTCAGAAGGCACAAGTATACATGTCGGGCTCACTCTGATATTTGGATAAAATGGTTATGTCCAGAGGGCGCATTTAGGGCGCAGTCATCAAAAAAGCAGTTATGTTCACAGGGTGCAAATAGGGCGCAGTTTAAAGTTTGGAGAAAACATCTACGTATGTCCACGGCGCAGTCTGAATATCAAATTCAAACTAAATAAGACAATTTCAAACTAAATAAGGCGCAGTTAGGGCACGCGCCCCGTCTCTAGCTTCTAGGGCGCATACCTGCAGGGCGCAATTAGGGCGCAGCAGGGTGGATGGATGAAGAAATAGGGCGCAATTAGGGCGCAGTAGACAAGGCGCAAATGGGGCGCAGATAGGGCGCACGCCCTATTTCCGTGAGGGACATTATAATACTACAATATCAATTTTTGCTTAAGCCCATGCAAGTACATATGTGTGCAGTTTAAGGGTAGTTAGTCACTCAGCATAATCATTCTTGATTTATGGTAATTAAAAACCAATAGACCTGTGACAAAAGGAACTCCCAGTGACCCCCAAGAAATAGGTCAATCTTAAACTTTGCGAAACACTTATATCACATGCATGTGTTATGCCAGTTTGGTCTGCGAAACACAACTTCTATGCATATGTGTTATGCCAGTTTGGTCTACGAAACACTTCGGTTCTATATGATCACATGCATGTGTTATGCCAGTTTGGTCTGCGAAACACTTCGGTTCTATATGATCACATGCATGTGTTATGCCAGTTTGGTCTGCGAAACACAACTTCTATGCATATGTGTTATGCCAGTTTGGTCTACGAAACACTTCGGTTCTATATGATCACATGCATGTGTTATGCCAGTTTGGTCTACGAAACACTTCTGTTCTATGCATGTGTTATGCCAGTTTGGTCTACGAAACACTTCGGTTCTATATGATCACATGCATGTGTTATGCCAGTTTGGTCTGCGAAACACTTCGGTTCTATATGATCACATGCATGAGTTATGCCAGTTTGGCCCTCCCAGACTTACATTTTTCAGATAATTAAATGATGAAAAATGGACATAATCTGACCTGGTGACCCAAAAAACTGGGTCAATCTCACTGGTTTTCAATAGGCTTCTGTTTTTTGACCAAATGCATGCGTGATGTAAGTTTGGTGTGCCTGCATATTCATTTTTGAGATATGATGGTGATGAGAAAACAAAGACGGATAAACGTACATACATAGATTATGACAATATCCCAAGGACAATATCGGCTGTAGTCCATGACCTGATGTGTGTCTGGTGCAAGTTCAGTAAGCCTAAGCCTTGTCATACTTGAAATATGGTGGTGATAAGCAGCCAGAGATGAATGGACAAATTTGACCCAGCGATCCAGAAAAAAACAGGTCAATCTCACCGATTTGTGATAGGCTTCTGCGGTAAGACCATATATATATATATATATATAAGATGCCTCTTCTTTTTTTACCTATATATATATGTATGAAGTAAGTTTGGTGCTTCTAAGCATTATCATTCTTGAGATATGATGGAAACAATTTATGATAAATTGAAACAGTTTTACCTGGTGATCTGAGAAAATATGGGTCAATCTCGCTTATTTTCAATAGGCTTCTGACCTAGCATATGCAGGTGTGATGTAAGTTTTGGATTCCTAGGAATACTAGTCATTCTGAAGATATTGTGGTAACAAGAAATTGGAAACGGAAGTATAGCCATACATGCATCATGATGATGACATTATAGGGTGAAAAGTGATTTTTAATGATTTCCTGATGTGAGGGTCGACGTGACCCGATCTAAATTTTGGTACATGACACATTGTCTACTCTTAATGTATCTACAGACACAAGAAATCATGATATTTAACAATTTCTTAATTTTGGGGTCACAGTGACCTTGATCTTTCTTGACCTAAATTTTGGTACATCACCCATCGTCCCCCCCCCCTCCCAATGTATCTACTGTCACAGAAAAGTGATTTTTAATGATTTTCTGATTTTGGGGTCACAGTGACCTTTGACCTTCACCTCAATTTTGGTACATGACACATTTTCCCCCATAGGAATCACTCACAAAAAATAAACAGTTTTCAACGATTTCCCCAGGAAACTATCCAAACTGTACCAGTGTAGGAATACATCACAGAAGGAACTATACAAAATTAGTGTACCACACTGTACCACATAGTTGAAGTTATAGTTATTAGGGGAATGTTCTCAGAATGAACAATTAATTCCGAGACAAAATTTCATTGTAGGATTCTAATGTACCTAGTACTAACCTTTCCTATCATTGGACTATTTTGGGGGCACATGAATACATATGTAATTCGGTTCAGGACTTTCAAATCTGGCAGTTGGTGAGAATGGTGGGAGAATATGTTTGCAACCATGAGGAGTTGTTCCTGCTAACTTAGGCCTGCATAATTTATACTATTTCCTGGTCATACATGATACAGATTTGTGTGGTAAGTCTGTTTGAATGCAAAGTAACAGTTTGATTATGGTTTAGGCCAGTCCAGTAATTTTGTAGACAAGTTGTAGTTTTCTCTGCCATGTTGATCATTGTGTTCTTTCATTCATTCATTGTCTGTTTAGATTTCATTGCATGACAGATCTTATGTACAATAGTTTGAGTTGAGTGATTTGTACCATTCATGTGGAGGTCAGGATGATGTCATTCTGACCACCACCATGAAAATATTGATAAGCCCAGAAGTTATTGGAAGAGTGCGCCGGAAGGCTGCCGGAAGAGTGCGCGGTGAGGTTGCCGGAAGAGTGTGCAGTGAGGTTGCCGGAAGAGTGCGCGGTGAGGTTGCCGGAAGAGTGCGCGGTGAGGTTGCCGGAAGAGTGTGTCAGAAGGCTGCCGGAATACATAAGCAGTTTGCGGCCAGCTTGCCGCAATCTGTATAGTGTGCCGGAAAGCTCATTTGCATGTGAAAAACTCTGTTGCGGCAAGGTTGCCGCAAACTCTCCGGCACACTGTGTGCGGTGAGGTTGCCAGAACCAGTGTGCCAGAAGAATAATATTATTTCGGTAAGGGCTGTGTTTAATTAAATACAATTCAGCTAATCGGAGAGAACAGGAGTGAATACTCGAGCATATTGAACTGAATTATCGTGTTATCCCTCGGACAACTCTGACTGAACATTCACAACACAACAGAGTAGTCTTCCTTTAGAAAAAATGACGGCCATGTGCGACGGTCTTGAAAACCCTTTCCTACATGTAGTCTACATTAAAAATTCCAGACTTCAAATAAACATTTGCAGGTTAATTAGCATGATTAGTCCGTGATAGGTCTACAGATGATACATATGGTCTTGCTACATGTACATCCATCGCTGTTACTGACACACGTCAAGAAGGGCACATTTAGCATTGAGTGTGATCATTTTGTTTTTTACAAACATGATTGACTGAAAATCGAGGGTGATTGAGTTATTACAACTTCCGATCGTATTTTTCTCCTAAAATCGTGGGTGATTGATTTCCGATAGGGCCAAAAAAAAAAAAAATTGTTTGTTTCCGGTAACGGGCTCAAATTTTCCAGGGTCGGTCGGTCGGGTTTTTTTTTTTTTTTTTTTTTTTTTTTTAATTCTCGAACCACTTCCAGTGAGGAAAGTACTCATAATGGTTTACAGAATCTGGACCGGTTTGTGAAGCAGAGTTTCTTTCAACAGAAAATAAAGAAACAACTACATATTTTATTAAACGAAAGAAAATCTTTAATATGAAAACAGTAAATAAAACAGTAAAATACCACACAAAGTTAAACTGATCACTACTAGTAAATATAGCTGGACAGATCGATCCTACACCGAAGCTCTCAAGTTTTGAAAGCTCCAATCAGTGCCAATGTGTGAGATTTGTCAAAAATGTTAATTTTTTTCTGTGGTTATAATTAACTGGTACCCAGTTTTCGCCACTTTTTGACAATATGAATGCATGATTCTAAAATTGATACGTCTGCATTACACGAAAAAATCAGTTATTTAAGAAGTGTTGGTCTGACAACAAGGGTATATTATTCATAGTTGAAAGTGTTTATATTTTTTTTTTTCAAGAATAAATAACTGGAGTTATGAACTGAGCACTTTTGGTGCCAATTTACAGGGGTTTGTTCCACTGACAAAATAAAAAAATTACTGTAGTTCCGCTTATGTATTGTGTAGGAAAGTGAAATAAGTTGTTGACCTGTCAAAAATTATAAATCTCATGCATAATATAACTTTTAGTTTAATACCTGTTTTCTGTCTTTCCCACCGAAATTCATATTCTACTTATCAACACATGTTCACCCAAACAGTAGAAAGCCATCTTCAATCTACACTACAGTGAATTCTGGGTATTCGGCAGAATTTTTCTATATCATATCAGGGATACCTTGGCTTTCACTTTGATCACCCATCAGTGGAACTCACTCAGACTGGCACCAGACAGGATTATAGTCCGCCTGGCGAATGATCATGGATACCTCTGATATGCAGTCATATGATTAAAAAAAAATAAATAAAAAAAATTATGAAATACCAAGATTGTGGATGGCTCCCTTCTGTTTGGATGAACATGTGTTGATGAGTAGAATATGAATTTCGGCGGGAAAGGCACAAAATAGGCAAGTTATATGCATGAGATTTATAATTTTTGACAGGTCAACAACATATTTCCCTTTCCTACAAAATACATAAGCGTAACTACAGTAAATTTTTTATTTTGTCAGTGGAACAAACTCCTGTAAATTGGCGCCGAAAGTGCTCAGTTCAAAACTCCAGTTATTTATTCTTGAAAAAAAAACAATATATATGTAAACACTTTCAACTATGAATAATATACCCACCAGGCCAATTTGCCGGAATCACCCCATTTGCCACTTTTTCCGGATCTGTTGACAGGTGTTGAATGACATCGTTGAACAGTTTGTCTTTATTGTTTACCTGATGTTGATCTGGTAACGTCTAAGCACTCAGTTTCTGAGACTTTTCTGCGCAGTGATTGTTCAAGCAGGTGAAGAAAAAATGTTTTAGTCCAAACTCCTCAGAAATGCGTCTCACGCTTTCGTTTTCTAAATTTGACAGCTCCATTCGTTCACCATCAAAAACTCGCGCTCCTTGAATCAGTACTTCCAACTCTATACAACGGCAGTTACAGCCTTGTATTTGACAACGATGGGATAAGTTCACAAACAACTCGTCGCTAATAACAGACAATAATTCCTTTGTCCGTATTCCTCAATGGGATAGATGGAAACCAACACCGGAGCTGTTCTGGCGGGCGGCCATGCCGCACGGCGACAGTGCGCTGGGCGCATGTGCGACGATATACGATACGATACGATACGATAAGGGAGATAACTATTCTTGAATTTCGGCCAAGGGAAATAACTCTTCCCGCAGATTTATAAAAAAAAAAAAAAAAAACATTGCCATTTCGGCATTCTTACGGTCGGTCGAGTTCCCGGAAACAGACAATTTTTTTTGTTACGCCTAAGCAAGTACATGTATATGCAGGAACAGAGAAACTCATTCTCCACAGTTGACCTGGCTCCTTGCAATTTGGATTTGAATATTGTGATTTTGAAATTTTACCCCCCAGAACCTCTCTGTACTGCCAGACTTGTGGATCTCAAAGAAGATACATAGACTGGACTCAAATTCAATGATGTACAACAGTATATTTGTACAATTCTGCCCTGTACCCCTGTGGATACTGCATCGCTTTGTGGTGAAATGTTTCTGCATTTGGATACATTTACCCTGCAATGTTGTATTGTGACGTTATGCAACAATCAGATTTATGACAGTATAATGATGTCTACAGTGGACATAATCTTACATAATGACACCAGCTAGCATTACAATAGAACTGTTGCTTTGAACAGGGATACATGTGTATGTCCAAGTACAACATACATGTATCATATATCGACCACTGTGCCAAATATTGAAGTTCTTAGTATTATTGGTATCATTGTATTGAAGAGTGTTCATCATATCCTACATGTATCTCTTCTCAATTATCGAGCACAAATTCACCCGCAGCTCAGGGCATTATGGGATGCCATGAAAGCCATGATATTGGGTAATATAAACCATCCACTTATTCAATCACCCTATGAAAATTTACTCGCCCCTGATTTTGTTCACGGACAGATTCAATATTTCTAATAAATTCCACCCTCTAAAAATCATTAAAATAGTGAATTATCTGCATGATTCTACACCATTTTGCCTGCTGCGCTCCAATACCTGTGATAAGAAATTTTATCACCTGATAATTATTATGGTGGTAAGTTAGAGGGTTTAGTACATGTATATGTTTATTAAGAGACTTGTTACTAATTCTATTGGTACAAGTTAACCCAGAAACTCTGGCTGTGATAGGTGAAAATAGGTAAAGGGGCGTGGCATTCCTATCACAGCCCAGATCGCGCCTAGGTTAAATTTTGGTGAAAAAAATTCATGTCGCGAAGAGCGGCTTTTCGCTGACGAAAACAACGAAACGGGAGAGAAAAAATATGCCAATTTGATACAGTTTGACCGACCTTAGCTTCTTTAACCATGTACCATCTCTCATGACTGTTTTGATGCTGACAAAAGGTGATCAAATGTGTGAGAAAAAACTTCCATTGATTTTAACGTTTTCGCGCCTTTCTGCCATCTTGTGGAATATGACCTTGATCTCGTGACCTTCCTGATCACGTGAATAAACAGACGTCGCTATTGGTTCTTGATGACGTGGGTAAGAAGACCAACCCCATTCTGCGCATGTCCCTGTAAACTATGGCGAAAGAAATCCAACGGCAAACTGACAAAATCCGTGTTTGATGGCAGATTCCATCTAATTAAAGGAGTCATTAGGTGGTTGTCATAGTGCTGGAGATGCCAAATCATATTATTTATTCGACAAAATGCTTTGTGTGCGTCTGTCTCAATTCCCCACGCCGTGTGCAGTTAAAGATCTCGAGCGACTGACGTCTTATATATTTTTTTCCTTTTCGGTCTGTATATGTGATTCGGGCTAAATGGGTCAGCAACAACAACCAAAAATAAAAAATAGACTCCTTAGCCGATGTTTTTGGGCTAGGTACAAGTATAACAAATAATAAATTGTCATTATTATTATTAATTAGCCCTCTCTGTACAACTGTACTAATAGCAAAAAATTGCACAATTGTCTGTCAATGTCATTGTTTAGGGAAATGGGGAAATTCCAGACATACATGTATATTTTTGTCATATTGCATGTTGTTTGAAAGATTGCATGTTCATCGTCTTTGAAACTATGTACATGTACATGTAGACCATGATAAGTATATATTCAGTTCATTCACTTTTAAAGACAGGGAAGTCACCAGTGTGGAACTGTCAAAACTAAGGGCACAGATGAAATTCAGCAGCCAAAATTAAAATGTTTCTTGTTTGGGGTAACTCCACCCATGCATTGAAAAGACACCTACCCACAATGTTATACTTTAACAGTTCTTACTGTTTTATTCATTGAAGAAATATGGGGTCTCTCTGAAACTGTCTGATATTGAAATTATAGATATAAACCAGAAAAGTACATGTTTGTAAAGTAGGATTCATACAAATGAAAAAGATTAAATACATGTAAAAAAAAAAAAAATGGAAAAAACAACAAACAATCCCCTACCCCTTCAAAAAACAACAACAAACAAATATTTAACAAATGAAAATTGATCTATCTTACCCATGATTTGTTGCAATTTTATGTTACATCAAGCAAACAACTTCTAATTTTGGCCTTGAGGTTATATATGTCCAGATTCATTGCTTCATTGTGACTCACAATTGATATATATTCTGTCATTGCAGGTATCATTTGAAGACTCGGTGTGTGTTACTTTGTCATCTGTATTCATGATGATGTGGACTGGGAGAAGAGAGAGGGGAGCAGAACTAACACGGAATTCCTATTACTATTAGCTCTACATGTACATGTAAGTATCTATGGAAGTATATTTGATGTTGCTGCAGAATAAAATTGTTGAGCTTGATGAATACAGAGGCTGTGGGTTGAAATTATTTAGTTAATAAAAAAAATAAAAAATAAATTAGGTTGCCCCAGGCCGTCCAACAGCAAGTGATTTGTTGATTATTGCTTGCCTCTAGAAGTTTTAAGTCCCTTACCACATGTTGTGTGTTGGACCCTTCCCAGGTTTTATTTCCAACCTCAGAATTAAAGAATTCTGAAATGTGGAGAAATCCCATTTGTAATTCTCCTAATCATTGACTAAAGCACAAGTCTGTATAACTTGTACATCATACATGTACTTCATGGACCTTGTATTCTAGAAATCTCCCCAGGCTGATTAATGGACATTTGCTATTAATGGACATTTGCTGTTAATAGACATTTGCTAATAATGGAGCTGATTTACTCACAGCAAGACTTATTTCAATGGAACCATGAATCAGCACTTGCTTTTTACCTAGCTGATGTATGAAAGTAGCCCCTGTGAAATGCATTCAAAGGGCCTTTCACAGGGGCTGATCAGCACCTTACAAGTCAGATGCTACATGTAGGCCTGCATACCTAATATTACTAACGACTTCATGTATATATGTGAGTATATGATTGTTACAAGGATACCCAAGATCACTTCTGGCAACTCGTCACAACTCTCAAGTGGGGATTTTAATGCAGGGTTTAATGGAGCACATCAGATTTTTATTAAAAATCTTTGCTCATACTATGTACAATTCTACCACTTGGTGAGTTGAAAGACATTGAAATTATCTGTGACAATCTGAGCTGAACTACCCTAGATGTTACAGACCATAACCATATGAGCTGAACTACCATAGATGTTACAGAACATAACCATATGAGCTGAACTACCTTAGATGTTACAGACCATAACCATATGAGCTGAACTACCCTAGATGTTACAGACCATATCCATATCAGCTGAACTACCCTAGATGTTACAGACCATGACCATATGAGCTGAACTACCCTAGATGTTACAGACCATAACCATATGAGCTGAACTACCCTAGGTGTTACAGACCATAACCTTATGAGCTGAACTACCCTAGATGTTACAGACCATAACCATATGAGCTGAACTACCCTAAGTTTTACAGACCATGACCATATGAGCTGAACTACCTTAGATGTTACAGACCATAACTATATGAGCTGAACTACTCTGGATGTTACAGACCATAACACTGAGCTGAACTACCCTAGATGTCACAGACCATAACCATATGAGCTGAACTACCCTAGATGTTACAGACCATATGAGCTGAACTACCCTAGATGTTACAGATCATAACCATATGAGCTGAACTGTTACAGACCATAACCATATGAGCTGAACTACCCTAGAAGTTACAGACCATAACCATATGAGCTGAACTACCCTGGATGTTACAGACCTTAACCATAGAATGCGTGCCTTCGCTGTAGAAGTAGAACTAATACATGATGATGAATTGATATTTGGTATGGCTTATAGCCCGCCACTGAACATAGGACTTTTGAGAGAGAAAGAATATAGTGGTTGTCGGCTGGATTCGAACCCAGATCGAGCTTCAGCGCTTTTAGCCGAGGCTGTGGGTTTGAATCCCGCTGACGACCAATTTATTCTTTCTCTCTCAAAAATAATTTCATAATATACCTCTGAAATCATGAAGCTTATTTTCCACAGTTTGCAAAAAAATGCAAGATAAATGTAAAGCTGAACTAATGTTCCTTTAAATGTCTATTTAATTCTGAGTTGAACTCCAGGCTTTTAGGAGGGAGAAAACTCACCCAGTTTCGTCATTGTTTCTAACAGCATGCATGACTTTGACTGACTTATCACATTTAATAACTGGCACATTTTACAATTTCGCATAGATTACCCTAGTGATAATGGATATAAGAGTAAATCAGAGTCTTACAATTTCGCATAGATTACCCTAGTGTGAATGGATATAAGAGTAAATCAGAGTTTAGGTTCCTACATGTACATGTAGGCTATATATCTTGGTTCAGAAACTCATGTATTTCTCTTCATTCTAGATCAAGACAAGAAACCTGACTGTACTAAACACTTCAGGGGCCCAACTATGGAGAAGTGGAAGTGGTGTTGAATTCTCTCATATAAACATTGCTGCTGCTGAAATAAAACATTAAATAGCTGCTCTCTTTGTCTAGATGGCAGAGTTAAGAATAGAGGTGGGGATCTTTAAGGGTGGTGATATTCAGGCATTGGGGGAGGCAAGATTCATGTCCTGTATATTGTACTAATCAATTGTACCTTCCCATATAGACACAGCTGTGTTTACCCTGCAAACAGTGGATAAAAAGCTTTGTGCCTTCACTAGTATATTAGCTGCTGCAAAAGATTGATAGTCTCTGTTGACTTATTAATGCAGACATAATCTCCTCTAGTTAGACTGTGCATGGTAAACCCACGCCCCCTGCATGCCACGCTGAATGCGATTAGGTATTATGCTGGCTGTAATTTGCCAGCGACCACGCTTCATGACAGTTGGACAGAGTGACGGGGTAGTTCAGAGGGTGTGGTGTAAAAGCCAGACAGTTTTAATCTGTGCGATATAGATCTTCCCAATATAAAGATACTATTGGCTGCATAGCACATACTACAGCGAAAGCACACAGCATATATGGATAAGGTCTGCAACGTGAGCTGTGTAGCAATGAAAACAGGGTTTCATCTCGAAATTTGAGGATGGACAGTTAACTTATTTTTTATGAAAAAACCCCAAAACAATTGAGTCATGCGTAGCATCTTGAACAACAAGGCATGGGATCTTGGGCCTGCTTGAAAAAGAACGGAGTTCCCATTTAAATAACATGGTTATTGGTCAAGCAAATTATTCAAACTCTGGTTTTATCAGCGCTGTGAGCTAGAATTTGTTTCATGCCGGGTACATGTATGCATCACCAGATTATTATGAATTTTTTTAGGCTCGTCGATAGAGGAGGTCATACATTGCAATCGCGATTTCTGTCTGTCTGTCTAACCTTTGCTCATCTGTGTGATATCTCCAGTTCCATGTGATTGACTGGTACCAGACTTTGGTTATACCTTACCCATTGGTCAAAGAGGAACCCTATTCATTTTGATGTCAAAACGCCAAAAGTCAAGGTCATTGTGCTTGAAAAATCAGTAGATCATTGAAAATTGTTATGTTTATGCTATACAGTTCAGAGATGTGGATTATGATGGCAAAGAAGAAGCCCATTGAGTTTTACCCTCTTGATCAATTTTGACTGAAGGGTATTGTCTGCTTGGTCCATCTGTCTGTTCATCTCGCATGTTAAAACAGTATCTCTTGAAGGATAATAACCAGGTTTTCTAAACTCATACAATACAAGTATTAGTGATGGGTCAAGCTAGTGAGGATGACTGACCTTGGGCCATTTTATCTAGCTCTAGCTAGAGCTAGTGTGACCTGTATGTTGACCTCCCATCGTTCTATTTTTCTCACTATTTGATTGGCTCTTCAACTACCTTCAACCTTGACCTCTCGCTGGTCTAATTTTAGCAATGGCTGGTAAAAATTTAATCAGTAAGCAGTTTTTCTTCATCACTGAGTGTATCGTCATTAAATGTACATGTAGTTTCTGTCTTTAATTCCAGTAAATAAGTGCATGCAAAACTGAACCACCTGCCATGAAATTTCTGATTCAACAAATGTTTTCAATTTAGCTCAGTGAGAGTGGCAACGGTACTAGCGAACAGGATTCAGGAACATGTCAGTCGATCTGCAACAACAGGAAGAAGAACAAGCGGAATTCATTTTGCCCATCAGAGTTTTATTGAAGGAAATATTTCAAGTGGAGAAAGATTAACACTCTCATTTTGTTTGCCTATATTTCTCTTGCCTACGTTCAGGTCTGGCGTGAGGACAAATACAAAGCCTCCAACCTGGGGACATAAACTGTGCGCGTGCAGCACTTGACCGATCTACCAAACCAACGAATATATTTGAATACTATTAGAATAAAGTTACCGAATATTCGAATGCCAAAATTCACTATTCATTTCTGCTCTAAGTATCACTGCATAATTGTGGGAGAGCAAATCAAATCTGCCAGCTAGTATTGTACATAGAAATAAAAAGTAAACTTTACTTTAGAGAGTGTCTAAACAATAACTTACATGTACATCATACAAGTGACTAAAATGAACATGGCAGTTCTTCCTTCAACATCAG